>LOJH01005438.1:0-31084 GCA_001685095.1 Ellobius talpinus | reverse complement strand
AATATGACAGTCAGATGGCTATCGGATACAGAACCATGAATATGACAGTCAGTTGGCTATCGGATATAGAACCATGAATATGACAATCAGATGGCTATCGGATACAGAACCATGAATATGACAATCAGATGGCTATCAGATACAGAACCATGAATATGATAATCAGTTGGCTATCGTTATTTCTGATATATTTGTGTGACCTGCCTTTGACAGTGTTATACCCCTTGAACAAAACACTAAATCATGGTTCCAACAGAATGCAATGTGTGCCTTTCCACACAGATGTATGAAAATAGATCGATAATCTCCAAGATATTTAACCTCAGAGTGGAGACGTTATTGGCACGGTACTGCTAGCTTACACCTCATTAACATGTTATTCACCTGTTCTTCATATCTAAAAACTGTCACATGTTGGCAAGGAAATCTGGGGCTTTCCAGAATGGAAGCTAGGCAGGGATAATCTTTCCTGTAATGATTTTAAAGGTATTTATTTATATTTATTCCCTGCTAGACTTCAGAGCCAATCCTTACTGAATCACCTCTAAATCCAATTTAGCAAAACATCCTGTTTGAAAATAATTAAGAATTTAAACATTTTAAAATATTGCCCATTAATACAACATTCAACTAAAAAATTGTCATTTTGAATTACCACAGTAAAAGAATCCCTGCCTTACATTTCCCACTGATGAAGGGAAGATGGATTTCATTCAATAGGACTCAATTTCATCCACTCTTAGGAGCATTTTTAAAGTGAGACAGCATTTTAGGGGGGACGAGTGACCATATAAACTGACCTTCTAGATAATGAAATCACGTCCTGCTCGTGGCCCTCATCTCGTGAGGAGACTAGCGAAATCTCCTGCGGCAATGTTAAATTGGGCAGAAAAAGCACATCAGGTTTCTAGCTAGTCACTGGATTAGCTCAGTGATGCCTGCAAGCTGCTATGCTTGATGTGAATAGCATGATTATTTTATGTATCATTAGTAATCCTGAAGAATTATGATGAAATCAAAATGACATTGAATTGCATTTAATTGGGGACAATTTATTGGAGTTTGGGTTATCATAACCATAACTCATTTGGATGGCTGTACTCACTTTGCTTTTTTTTCTTTTTACAATACTTTTTTTTTCTATTTTTCTCCTAAAGGCGTATGTCAGATATAGATACTTTGTTTAGGTAGTTCTTTTCCTACTCAAATGCCCTATGCCCATAATCTATAATTATGAATTTGGCATTTCTCTTACTAAGAAATAAACCAATTTTATCTGTGCTGATTTACAAACTCATTCAGGATAATACTAAAATGAGATGACTAAACAAATTAAACATCTATTAATATGCATAATAATTTTATTTATTTTATTTCTTAGAATAGCAATATTTAACAAGGAAAATGTATGTACAAGGAAATGGATTTGTTATTCTTACCTCTTGCTATTCTTTTATAAAAATATTGTTTAGCTTTAAGCACTGGCCTGTTATCTATAAAATCACTCCTTAATAATTTCTTAAATTTCATTAAACACTTTAGTGTACATTCAACTTACACACACACATATGTAGTCTGTAAGTGAAAGTCTCTGGAAAAGCAACGTTGACCATGTCCATTTCTGACTATCAAGCAATTTACAGTGTCAAAGGGCATCCTATTGTTCATGATGAAGTTGTTCTAAAACTCAGTTTTCATTTATATCCTAGGAAAATTAAAATATACTTTGAAGTCCTTTGCCTATGGACTGTTATTAAATGTCTCAGTATTCACATAATTTTTAAAAATTTGTTGTGATTTTATTCATGTTGTGTGTGGTTGGGTTGTCACAGTGCAGTTTACAGGTGTGAGGGACAGAGAACTGTTTGGGAATGTCGGTTCTCATCCTCCATCATGTGGGTTCCTGCAGCCTCCATCAGAGTATCAGGCTTGGCACCAGTGGTTTTTATCCGACGACCTGTCTTCTGGCATAGCATTTATATAACTTTTACTGGAGGCTAAATATTAATCCACTCTCTAGTGAGGGAAAACCGTCTCTCTCTATTCCTGTTGCAGTCAGATGCTTAGAATTGGTTTCTACTTCACCGTAAACTGTACTGTCTGCTAGACATTTAGAAACTATCTAAACAATTATGATCCATAAATATAATGTATTGTTAATGAGCCTAAACACGTTAGTTTTAAAAGAGAAAGCCCAAAGAGTGTTTTCTTAACTCATCCGCAGCAACAGCTCTACATTGGCTCAGCTGCTGGAGTCGTCCAGCTTCCTCTGCATCGTTGTGACATTTACGGCAAAGCTTGTGCCGAATGCTGCCTCGCCCGGGACCCTTACTGTGCCTGGGATGGGTCATCATGCTCCCGCTACTTTCCCACTGCCAAGAGGTAAGACGAACAATAAAAGAGAAATACAATGTTTCTTCTCAGACTTACTGATTTGCTTTCTAAAGCAACCCTTTATAAATAAGCACACTGCCTTTCTGTGCAAATAAAGAGAGATTTGAGGTATAAACATGATAGGATTTTTATTGTTATTTTACTATTATTTGTTTTGTTTTCCCATTTCCTAAAAAACACAAGACGAGAAGAAGGATGAATATAGGAAAGTTGAATCCTAAATGAGAACCAATAACTGAAGGACTTTCAGGACAGCAACACAATATCCCTCAATTCCTACCATTGCAACTTAGATTCACAGTTTTATTTTAATAAGGGAAAAACCGGGCTAAAAATCCAAAAAAGTTATGAAGAGAAAATAGAGCTAAGTCTGGGCCTTGTGCCTTCTGAACTCAATGTTCTATCTACTTTTATCTATCTAGATATATTATGACCCGTTTTTTTAATAAGGCCATTTATGTTACCAAATGAAAAGAAATTCCTTAATAGACAGGAGTTCATTTGCTCTTATGGAATCCAAGGAATATAGAAGATCCTAAGCCTAAAGAGTGAAAATGATGATTAGGTCAATGTGTTAGTGGGTACAGTCCTTATCATGAAGGTGTGAGGCCCTGAGTGTGATCCTCCAAATCTACATGTGCTGGATTTGGTGTGCACATCTGTATTCCCAGTGCTTCTGTAGCCAGTGAGATGGGACAGGAGACAGAGCAAGCCAGGCAGCCTGCTGTGCATATTCAACAAACAACAAAGATCCTGCTTCAAGTCTAGGGGAGAAGAGCTCTGAAACACGAGGCAGTCACCCCAGTGTCACATATGCAGCTATCAATGGGGCACGTGTTTCACTGTCTCAACACACAGAGACACACGTACACACAGATACAGTAAAAAGCAAGAGTTTCTTCCTATGTTTAAAAACATTGCATTGATGTCCTAGGTGTATTAATATGGGTTAACTAATATCCCTAAATATATCTCTTTATTCACCTCAAGAAATTATTTGTCCCTGTTATTACTACATCATCCTGTGTTTATAATGCCTTAACTTGAAGCATAAAGCTATATAACCAGATCTCATTTGCACATGTGGGTATGTGTGTATATACTACTTATGCATTTTGAGTGTTATCTTGATAATACTTACAGTTCTTTTACAGTGAATTGCTAAATAAAAATTATTGTTTCATTTGAAAGTTATTGACAGGTGCAGGAGAGATGGCTCAGTGCGTCCACGCTTATAGCATGAGTACCTGAGTTCAGAATCCCAGATCCCAGGGGGAAAGCCTGGTAAAGTCACATGTCTATACTGTTGAGGGTAGGGAGTACAGAGACAGAGGGACCTTGAGAGCTTGCTGATCAGTTTCTCTGTGAGAAAATTGGTGTGCTCCGGTTTCAGACAAATCAGGGCTTTGGCTCCTCGTTCATGACAAACCCTGTCTCAAAATGATGATAATGATGATGGTAGTGATGAAGGTGTAGTGGCAGAGAGCAACAGAGAAAGACACGTTGTTAAAGTGTGACCTACAGAGGTATACAGGCACACACACATATACATATATGTGCTCAAAGTGCATTTACAGCATACACAGTGCAGACATGTGCAAAAAAATTGATTGAGAACAACACATATAGAATTAGCAAAACTGCAGCTTCCTATGCAAGATTCAATGCTTAAAGAATGGGAAGTGTGAAAGGGGAGTTGAGGAGGAGTAAGAATATGGTAAAAATACATTGCCTATAAAATATTTTAAATAAAAACAAAACGGAATGGTACTATAATCAATTAATGTAATATTTTTTCAAGAAATGCTCTCATATTGCAAAGAACTGTTAGATACACTCTAAAGCTACAAACAAATTAGTTCACTAGTGTTTAATAAAATAAAAATTGTTCTTAATTTGACAAAGCACTAATATAACCATTTCCTCTACTCTTTGCTGATAGCTGCCTTTATTGATACTTACTGTTTCAGGAAGATGTAATGATGGATGAATAAAAGAATATGAAATACCTTGCTAATGTACCTTTAAGTTTAGTACCATGCACACTGACCTCTTCAAAGAGAAAGTCACCATCATCCCTAAACCACTATGCTTTAGGAGCAATCTAACTTTGTTTTAGCACAGATGGCATTTCCAAAGGAGCTCTGCATATCATCAGCCTTCCACAGTAGCAAAGTGTGTTCTTTAGCATTTGGAATATTACAAGTAAACAGGAAAGCATTACCCTAACATCCACTTAAATATTTTCATTGGTGTTTCAGACAATATTGTCTTACTATTAAATCATCTACCACTGGGCCTGGAGAGATGGTTCAGTGGTTAAGGGGACTTACTGCTCTTACAGAGGACCCTACCCAGCTCAGTTTCCAGGCCCACATAGACGGTTCACAACCATGTGTAAATTCAGATTCAGAGTCTCCAGCTCCCTCTTCTGGTCTCAGGGTACATCCATGAATACACAGATGCACAAACACATACATACAATAAATGAATTGTATATCTTTTTAAAGTATATCTTTGTAAAAATATTCACCAACAAAGTAACTTCATCATATTAATGTACAATTAGAACACAGAATCACACTGATACTAAATGTAAAACTTCCTGATGCAGACCATTTACATACAGAGATTTCTTAATCTTTCAAAATTCTAGATTTAAGGTTATGGTTAGTGCTTTCATAATCTGTTGGAATTTTACAGTAGAAAAAACTAGCTGAGTTTGAAGATAATGTATATTGATTAAAAAAACTATGTATTCAATACATTGCAATATACATTCATTACTGTGGCAGTTATGAATTGCTTAAGGTTAAATTTTTGTTCTTAAAACTATTTAGCTCTATGTGTTACTCAAATGTACATATGGAATTCATATTTGATCTCAAAATGAGGGGTATTTTTTAATTTAAATAATAATGAAGAACTTTACAAAATTTGGTAAAGAGATGTTTGAATTTTAAGTATTTCTTATCAAAGAAGAAAAAGAAATAAAGATAACTATCACTTAAAACTAGTATGTATATATTTGAAGGTGGTTCTCACACACGCACAAATTAAGACCAAAAGTGTTTCATTTGTGCTTTTGTTCTTCTTGTGACTCACGGATTTTACTGCACATGTCTCACACTATATACGTGTTTGAGGAGTGTGGTAAAGTCCTTATACCATGTAGATGCTCTGAGAGCAGCTTTTAAAGCTTGGGCATTGAGAAAGGCTTTCCCAGTGCTCTAAGGTTCAGGTTTCACAGTTCTCTTTCTGTCTCAATTTTCAAATGTGCACATCTGTTTGATAGTCTCACTCTTTCCGCAAATAGAAATCCTTAAATACTTTAGACTTCTAAATTCATGAGTACTGTAATGAATTCCATGTTGACAGTTCTCAATGACCAATAAAGGCGCTCTTTTTCAAGGATGGTAACTAATTTTATCGCAAGATAATACCTTTAAATTGACGAAAAAGAAAATAAAATTGGTCAAGTACAACCAGACTTTCCATGTGTGTTACATACAGCCATTCTCTATATTTCTTATCTCTCCATTTTCATATCTATTTTGAATCGGGTAGCAGGAGGCCAGCTCCTCTTCCAAGTATGTCTAACTGCAGGACTCTTCACATAAAGTTTGAGAACCCTGGAAAGAATACTAACTCTAGTTTGATATGTACATTCTTCTCTTTTGTAAAAGAGAAGGCCAACTTGGTTCACCCATCCTCCTAGCAAAAGGAGAACTTACCTTTAAGTTCAACATTTTTGGTTGTGTTCCTACTCTCTCCACTGCACAAATAAACTGATTTGCAATCATAACCATAGGATAGGGCAATTATGGTGGTGTGTACCTTAAACCCCAGCAGACTGGCCATGACTGTAGGATGAGACCCTATCTAAAACAAAGAAAGAAGGAGCCAACGCTGGAGGAATACTTCAATAGGCTCTGAGTTCAATCCTTATTACCACAAAAGATCAAATGATACACAATAAAGATGCTTTTCTCTAAAATACTGATATAACAAAATTAAAAGGCAATAAAAGAAAGAATTCTTGGTTTAAACATTCGGAAGCTAGACAATAGTATATTTTAAAAATATGTTTGTGTAGTAAGGGAAGTCATCATTCATGGGAATTTTAGTTTTCAAGCTTACAATCATGTTGATGATGAGACAATAGTCCAATAATGTTTAGACAATAGTTCAATCATGTTTATTGAAGAAATGGGTTGCTGTTTAAATATATTATACTTCATTTCCTCTAAAATTAAGGTCAGAGCCTCTCAGTGTTTGATTATTAGACTGTTGTTGATGGATACCTGGTAGAAAACAGGCAAGGAAGTCTACTAGTGATAGTTGAATGACCTTGGTCTGTAGTTGCTGGAATTGAGCATCTTGGTTTTCCAGTTTGATGAACTTTAACCCCTCACACAGCCACACCAGATACAAATGCATGTCTTGTTTTATTGTCTGTAATAGTCAATAAGATTTGATTCTTCATTCATATCAGAAATCCCTGACTGGAAAAACAGAGATAGAATAATGTCTCTTAAATGTAATTATTTTAGACGCACAAGACGACAAGACATCAGAAATGGAGACCCGCTGACCCACTGCTCAGACTTACAACACCATGGTAAGTCACACTCCTTGTCTTTAACCTTCTCATCTTCAAGTGCCAAGAGTGCACACATATTTTCGAATTCTTAGCAGAAATATGGTCTGATGTAAAGAAAATTCTGAAGAATGCACAAAACAGGAGTAGCTTTATGATTACAGGTATAAGAAATTCAAGATTTTAGGTTTCTATGAGATATAAAACTCAAATTTCTTACATGGACAAAAGAAGCCAGGTCTATGGACCTACTTTTACATGTAAGCCAGCCAAAGGGATAGGCAACAGAAATTTTCATTAAAGTATATCAAACAAACTTAAAAGAATTAATGTTAAAATCAACCAAGAAGCCATATATCTATATGCCAATGATGCTAAACCAGTATATCCTTTTTGTTTCAGTCAGATATACAAGGAAGCAATGCCCTTATGTTAAAATTCTAAGTGTATAATTCCTTGAAGTGGAATTTGGAAACAATACACTGTATGCTTTCTACAAGATATTAAGACATGTTAAATGACACAGTTGTTTATTTAATCTGAAACATCAGCCAACCTCCATTTAAAATGTATCACTGGAGTGCAAGCTCCTTCTCCCTATTTAAATTTATGAGATTAATAATGAAGCTGTGCTTCCCTCTGCTGGGGAAACTTCTCAATGGCAGTGACACTAATGAGCATTTAAAAAGTAATAGCACACAAAGCATGGGCAGTGTCACCGACCGTGATTACCCTGTTTTCTCTTCAGGTGCTTTGGACAGCATCACAAGACACTCTTGCTATTCCTTAGTTATTTTTTATTTGATTTACTAGGTGTGTAGAATATTCTTATTTTATGTATGCTAAAGGGGAGTCACCACTACATGTAGCACTTGAGCACACATTGCAAGATCCGTTACCTTCTTGAAATGCAGGGCCCCTTGTTCATAGCCTCAATGTGTTGGCATCAGCCTCAAAAATCCCTGGTGGAATTATGGGAGAATCAGGAGATGTTGGAGCAAATGCTTTAAAATCCCCCGCTTTATACATTCTTGGTCAATGGCTCTCCTGTGGGTTACTCTCCTAACTTTGAAGAAAAAGACCAGAGAACAGGAGCAAAGTTTTAGCTCTGTCTTAGACTGAGGTAAGTGCCTCTCTCTAAGTTTTACAAGGAGCAGTGTCCATTTTCACAATCGAATAGCTACTAATTTTCCATGAATTCATTTCAAGTGAAAATATTGTACCATATCATTTCATAAATGAGGAAATAGTAATTATTAATTCACCATATTGAAGAATTTATGTGCTTGTATCTTGAGAGATACAGATAAATATCAGAAGCAAAAGCAGGCAAAACTTAGGTTATTTCAGTCAGACTATAATTCATAGGTATCTTTGTGGGCTTTTTACATTGTTGTAATGAATATAAAATTTTGAATATTAGAAACATTCAGTAATTTTGAATGAATGGTAATGAATCATCTAAAGATTTCAAAGAATAATGGAAACACTTAATATTTAATTTTCTAGTAGTGATTTGAACTAAGTAGCATCATGGAAAAAGAGATACATTTTTATCACCAACATCATATTCAGAAACATAATATGATTTTACATAATACTGTTTATTAAGAAATATCATTATAAATGCTAAAGATATGTGTCAGTCAGTAAAGTGACAGCTTTATTATCCTCAGCACCTGCGTAAAATGCCGGGCTTGATGGAGTGTCCTTGTAACCCAGTACTTGGGAGGCAAAGACAGGCAGATGCCAGAAGCTCATTGCCCAAGAAACAACATTGACGAGCACCCTCTGGTCTCCATGTGCATTCTGTGTGTACCACACCCTTACATATTCCATCTGCAAACACATGAATATACACACATATTTGCCTGCACAAACAGAGAAATATCACTGTGGGCTGTAATTTGATTAATAATAGTTAATTCCGTACATATCACTGAACTATTCTAAGAATCATAGCAGTTATACATGTATCATCTTGGTGATACCTCCATTGGTTAGCAGTCCTTTGTAGCAAAGTTCTTATACTATTTCATAAACAATATCTACTGGAGCTAGAAATATCTCATATACAAATGGAAAATAAAACAAAGACTTTTTAAAAATATGACATGTCCAAATAAACATTGTTGATTATTCAATGGTTTCCTTTGAGGCAACAATTCTCATTTTGAAGCTATATTTGGGCGGCCTTGTGCTGGTTCAAGCCTATGAAAGCTAAGTGTGTAGAGCTGTTTAGCGGTAAAGAGAGAGGACTGCGTGAGAGAGCTCTTCTCCAAACAGCCCAGTTAGAATCCATATGTGCTGTGGAATGAGAAGGAATTGGATGTTAATGTTACAAGAACTCCATCTATTGTTTCTTTTTGGTTGGTAACCACCTCTATTTCAGGTCTGAGATGGGATTAAAGGTCCAAACAGCCCACAAAATTCCAAAGCCATAAAACCCTCCTTCCTCGAGGGTCTTTGTGCTCGCTGGCTGCTTTTGTTGCTAATTGACCAAATTTAAAGCATACACCGTAGGTTATGGTAAAGTTCAAATGGGTGGAGAGCCAGTCAGGAATCCCCATTTGGCCAGGCTCAGTCTTACCATTAAGGATCCGTGAATTATCTCCTAATAATAGATGTCAATATTTGAAAGTAAATGGGCCCCAATCCAGAGTCCACCCCTGCTTAAATCATGCATGTTGTCTTGCTAATGTCACTTCTCACATTCAATAAAATATATGTGCTCATATGGAAACAGGTAGAGATATGAGATGGTTTTTCACAGAAAGCTCCTAAGCAACATACAGCCAAATTATACACTTCAGTATGATCGCTTCCAGCTGTAACGGTAAACACACTGTATTTTATATATCCTGAGTTTTTAATAAAGTGACTCTCTATAAAATACCTTGAAATTAAGGTGGAAGAAATTGCACTTCTGATATAACCTTCAACACGCCCTCACTGAATGTTCCTGTTGTGCAAAGTAGTAGTCAGCTAGACTGTTCTGGATAAAACAGAAAAATCCACTTCACTTCCCTTGATCCCAAAACACTCTTCTCCGGCACCGTGGCGACTTACCCAAAGCCTTAGTATCAAACTCTAATAGTACATGTGTGCTAGGAAATCATGTCTATTGCATGCCAGGCACAATGCTAATGTAGAATTCAGGTTGTTTCCAATCCATTCCTTACCCTCAAGGGAGAGTACGCCTGCAATTGGAGTTTGTCCAACTTCACATTTAAGAAAATGACTGGCCAACTCAATTACCTCTCCACTGTCTCCCTTTCCTCCCTCCTTTCAAACCAAAATGAGCCATAACACGATTTATGATTTTTGTGTCCAGAAAGCAAAAAGCTTCATTTTTAAAATTCATACTACCATCTTAAATTTCTGGATCATGGAGATACTTTATGTCCTATCTTCTAATTAAGTGGCATCATTCAATTTCACTTTCTAATGGCTTTCTTGGCTGTTCTGCATACATGCAGTTCCTTTATAGTGTCCCATGATGAAATATCAACAGAAGTCAATCTTCTAAATTATCTCTTCAGCTAGCTCATCTCAATTTATGTCTTGAGTGGCATCAAAAATCATACCCAAATTTCATAAAATCACTTTGTCAGTACTGTCTTTTTGGCCTAGGGAGCCACAAGTTTAGTATTTTGAAAAAATGATTCTATGATCTGTACTCTACCATCTTCCAAATATGAAAATGAACACTTACCCCAAAGAGGAGCCTTGATATCTGATCTAGGTGTTGATGTCATCCTTTTCAAACCCCAAGTCCCATAAATTATGACATGCCACTGAAGAAGTAACACGGAAGAAGATTAAATATCCTACTACACCATGAGCTGCCAAGAAATAAAATGGCCCAATAATGGCAATCTAGTGCAGGATTCCAGATTCAATCTCTCAGATGAAATCTTCAATAAAAGTTTAAGGGGGAAATAAATGCCCATGAAAATGAAGAAAACAATAAAAAGTGCCAAATCATAATCATAAGTGGAAGGAAAGAGAGGACCAAACTCTTCTTTGATCTATAAAGCGGCAGTAATGAAGGTTTAAGATTGGCATTCACACAAACCAGGTAGACTCATATCTTCAGACAGAGAATTTAATCCCAGCATATGTCAGGTCAGTAGAGTTTGACATGGGGAAGAAAGATAAAGAAGAATTCCTTCTGAAATAAAGAAGCTTCAACCCTGATCAAGAGCAAAGATAAGACACAGCTAACTCAGACCAGTTCAGATGTAATGAGAATGTGTTGAAGGAGCAAGTCATATGGTATTGCCTACTATGGCTTGAAACGTCCTTGAAACTCTTTCCACTGGAGCAATCAATGAAGAACAGTTGTCCTTAGATGTTGCCTTAGGCAAACAACCAGTTATATGGACTAAATATGTGTGAGGTTTGCAATATTTTCATTTATTCTATTTTCTTTACAAAAATCTTCATCTCACCCAAAATAATCCATTTGTGCACTTAAGTTTAGTTACTATAAAGATGGATTCTAAGCTGTCTGCACCTTTTCTTTAATTCCAAAAGGTATTAGAATCAAATATAATTATAATACAAGGTGGTATTTTCATTATTGTTTATGGGAGGGTTCTGCTTCTGCAAATGATTGTTTCCTATCTCCCATCAAATCGCTTGGGGAAAGTAAATGAAAGATTGAATTCTATGTTTCCTGTTCTATTTTTTGAAGCAATTGTTCCTATGGCAATGTTGCTCTGGCTTGTAGATTATTTTGTTCTTTTTGGTAATGCATACACTATAAAATCATGAAAATAAAATATACCAGATGTTGCACATAAACTCATGATATTACAGTAACTATATGTGTATTGACACCACTCTGTAAGCTTTTGTCTCTCATCATGCCCTGTACTAAGAAACACTATAGTCATGATATCAGATAAGATAATATAGCTGTGGCCGGTATAACTATTCCAAACCTCATGTTTCATTCCCCAATAAACACATTGATCTCATCATTATTTCAGAACAATTTTTCTAAAAAATAAAATACACTATCAAATTAATGGCTAGAAAGTTACTTTCTCCAGTAAAATAATTACTATAAAATAATACTGCTAAGATCCCCTCACCTATCAATCTGTCCCTTTCACTGTCCATATGCTGACCAGCACATTCTAAACCAATCCAAATAAATAAACTCAAAGACAGGAGAAATAATGAAAAGTACCTGGATTTTAAAGTTCAAAACATGATATCCTAGTGGATAAGTAATGCCCAGAAACAAAAACACATCCTGATTTGCGCCTAAAATGTTGTTTATAATTTTAATAGGCTTTATCAAGTCGATATATACTTTTTCTATAAGATCTCACTTAGTCTTTTTGTTCTTGACAACTCACATCCATTAACCTTCATTGAAGTTGGTCACATTTCTAGGAGATGGATTAAATAGAAAGGTATGTGCTTTCTTGTAAAAGCCTGCATGACAGTCCATCAACAGTTACAGACTAATGGCTGCAACCAGCACCACAAACATTGAAAAACCATGTCACAGAAATTCCATTGATAAACAAGTGTGATTCTTTTCACATGCTGTAATTTATATTTTAGATTTTTCACTCCCCCAAATATAGATAATTGGTAAATTGCTTGCTGTTCATCTACATTGCAGATGTAAAATGCATGGAAAGGCTATGGTATAATGATTTTTCTTCATTTTCATTTTTAATTTTTTTTATTATTCCATGACATATAGCCCCCTCCTCCATGATATGCCTTGTGATTGCCTGCTACTAAGATGTTTTTCACCTACTTGAAATCTTTGGTGGTAAATGTATTTCTGGATAGTCATCTACATATCAGTAAGAAAGACGTAATGATCAGTTGCTTAAGAACATAATGTTACTGTTTTATGTTTCACCAGAGTGGTGGGCCAATGCTTCCTTTTTCTTGCTTGATGCTTCACAGGGACTATAAATGAGAAATATTACAAATACAATGTGGAAAACAACTAGAATTGATTGATTTGTCATCTCATAACGTAGTAACTATATTTCCAAAGTATCCAAGATGACTAGTTAAATTACTTTATATCTATCTGCCTCTCTTTTGACTTGTGTTTGATTTTTATGGCTATTGTCTGTGAAACTCAATTCTTGACAAGGGAAAAACACATCAAAATCCAATACCTGAAATCGAAGAAGGAATGACTATGTGGCTCACTACCTCATCCATCTGTCTCCTAGATGACATTGCATTTTCCAAGATTGTTACATTTGTTCCCCTTTCAATCTTGGAACATGTTTATGGGGTTAAAATGGAGAAGAAATAAATGGGCAGCTGAAATGTGATCCCTTCTATTTCCGTGCTATTGGAGGAGAATCAAATGCTAAATAAGGCCTTAAGCAACATGATAGTTCTGGCCAAATGATGGATATCATGACTTTCTGTTGTTACAAAAGGAAGCAATTTATTTAACTTCTTTCTTTCCTCCCATTCTTTCTGCTTTATTAGTCTCGTTTCATTTCCATAAATTATTCCACTAAAAGAGGAAATGATTAATTGAAGATTGCTTCCTCAGAAACATTATTTCTTGTCATTAGCAGCTGCAACATATTGAAATATTGTGTTATCCAAACATACTGCTGATTTTTAAATAATTTTAATATTTAGTTGCTTTCAATTGTTCTGCTCTACTCAGATTGTTGAACCCAGGAGAATCTATTATACCAGGTTAATAACTATACCCTTAATGTCTATTGTAGTTTTCAGGACAAAAGGCTATAGCATAAAATGCAATTTAAACATTTTTTAAATTAGATTGTTTCTTTCTGAAAATGTACATTATTTATGAGCCACTGCCAGCATAGGCTTTCATGAAAAATGTAACACTATGCATATGACATCTCAAATAGCTTTATTCTCTTATTATTTTATATTGTAATTTTTGATAAGTAATATATTTAATCATACATATCTTCCACTACATCTCAAACCAATTACTTTATCATTAAAACTAAAATATATCCATTTAATTAGTAGTTTAATGAAATATTCTACCATAGTAAGACTATATAATGCCTTTGCCATTTTATACTGGTTAAGCTTAGAGTGTTGTGCCTGTGGGTATTACATAAGATTTCCACTTTTAAATACAGTGTATTTATTTAGGCTTGTTGCTCAGCAGATATCTGATAAGACTTCTTGATTGCCTTTCTGCTGAAATTATGGTAGGCATATTAAGGGAGAGAAATGATCAATTTAGCAATACTTGCAAATAATAGGACTACATGTTTCACAAGGAGCGAGACAGTTCATGAAGCATTGAAGCTGAGGGGCATTCTTTAATGCCTTAAAGGAAAGTAGGACTGGCATTAAAGGCATCACACGATTTGTCTTAGTGTGGACTCAACACAGAATTCTATTTTGAACAATGAAACTATTGCAACAGCCGTTGCATCAGCTTCACTGGTAGTCGTGTTTGACTACCGCTGTGTGCGGATGCTCTAAGGATTTCTGTTATGGTTTCTTTTCCATGAAAATTTGTTCTTATTGCTTATCTCCTATGTTCTGATTCCCTCAAAACAAGACGCAATGTTGCAAGTACAGAGAAAAGAGGCAGCAGCGGAAGTCTCTGTAGTTCCAAACAAACTGTCTAACGTGTTCTCTCCCTCAACCCAAGACAGGCCAAAAAGTGATAAGGGATGGCTTGGTGGTGACATCAATATTTTTAAATATATGTGTATATACATATAAATATATATACATATATACACACATGTGTGTATATATGTATTGATATATGTATATATATATATAAAATATATATATATATAGCCAAACGTGTTGAAACCATGGGAGTACATTAATAATGCTGTATACACTTTCTGAGAAATATCTCTGCTTTTTCTGAAATTAAAATAAAATTGATAAAAAAAAAAGCAGTGGTGATGGAATTTTAATCCTCTTCACTGACAAACAATTGGCAGTTTTAGCTTAATTTAGTTTTGAAAGACTTATTTATCTGTAGTATGTGTCTCTCTGTCTAGGGGTTTCAGCACATCTTTGTGTGCACACACAGAGAGACCAAAAGAAGAGACCCAGTGTCCCTGCCACTCTTTTCTATCTTTTGAAACAATGCCTCTGGATGTTCTAGGCCAGGAGATTATGTTTTCTTCACTGGACTGGAATCCAGCAAGCCCCAGCCATTTTCCTACCTGCACACTACTCCCACATGGAGTTACAGGCCACTGCTGGACTGAATACCAGGTCCTAGTGATTACACAGCAAGCTCTTCTGACAGCTTAGTCCTCTCTTCAAGCCCTAACTGGCAATTTTATAGTGATTTATTCTGGGTTTTTCTTTTGTAATTTAATGGTCTGAGAGACTTAAATTGTAAAATGGTTTTTTATTACTTTTTAAACCGTTTGTGCATAAAGTTCCATTTCTAAGATACGGCCAGTTGTTAGATAGCAACTAGATGTATGGTTGTAAAGTCATGGTGTCTCCCAAACAGATAGCGAGGGTATATTTAAACATTTTTTTCTTAGCTAGCTAGAAATCACAGTAGATGTGATAGTGCATCCCTACAACCCCAGCAATCAGGAAGCTGAGGCAGGGGCACTGTGAGTTTCATGCCAGCCTGGGCTACAGTTCCATCCCCACATCATAAATCTCATCTCATAGAAGCCACATCATGACATCACCAAGATGTATTTTAAGAAATAAAAAAAAGGAAATTCTGACTACATAAATATTTCATAGGTGCTATGAATCTTTACAATACATTCAAGATAGGTTTGTAATTATTTTTCTTTTACTAAAGCAGAAATAAGGCAAAGAATAAATGACAGTGAAGAGAAACACTCAGAGTAAGTTCTGTAAGAGGAGAAAAGTCACCAGTGAGAATACAGTTACTGAGATGTCATGGGCATATTACCCATTTGCCTGATGGTGTTCTCTAAGATAGCAGAGAGGGGAGCAGGATCACAGAGTTCATTTTCACTAACCAGTCATTATAAAAGAATCTTAAGAATTCCCAAATCAGGAAATAATGTTTCCCAAAGGTGGACATACAGAAAAGACTGCAAGGCAGCAGGCTCCAGACTCAGGACATTGTTACGTAAACCCAGTGGGCAGCACAGTAGAGAATTGCCATAGGCATCCTCAGCACCCACCACATTCCCAGCCCAACACAGCTTTGATAGAATAAATTATCCATTAACACTCTTTGTTGCAGGACAGCTGCTCTCCGGGCAGCTGCCTGATCCAGCGGGAGATTTCAGATTATACTAATCCCAAATATGCAAGACTTTATATCTTGCAGGAAACTTTTAATAAACATTATGTCGTTGGTAAAGCATTTGACTCAAATGGAATAAATGCCTTCAATGTCTTCTGTGAAATTAAAGTATGGTGCTCTTACAAAATAATACTATGCTTGAAAATAGATAATGAACAAAATATCAAGCATGATGAGAAGATAGCAATGGAAATTATATTTCTCCTGTTTACGCCTTTTCATGAGAAGAAAGGACTGCTATGATGGGGCGCATGAGACAGTGAAGCTTGGATATTGCATCTTCAGCATTTCCTGTGCTGCCCAGCGCTTTGCAAGTCGCTGGGGAAGAAAAGTCAAAACAGATAATGGATGCTTCATTTCCTCCTAAACGTCATGTTCAGCATATTTATTCAGCATCTATAAAGCATAAAGTGAAATAAATATGAATTTGACAAAGTCACTGCATCTGAATACTGAAGTGTAGGGTGTTTTCCTGAGGTCATCTACATGAATGTTCTAGTCCTAGATTAGAAGTTGGCAACGGTATATACGTCACGCTACAGAGAACTTAACAGAAAAAACTGAACACAATGAAAATTTACCCTTTATCTTTCTGACTGAGGTAGAGAATCAACCTAACAACACAAATAAGAGAATCTGTAACTGAAGCCATGCTGGAGGACATCTAAGTGCTGATCGGGGCAAATAGTTATTAGAACAGGATGTAGTGGGCCGCTGGTTGTTAGCTAGAAGAAGTTTCTCTTTCTCTTTGTTTGCAGAAATGGGAAAAAGCAGGGGTCACCTCAGTAGACAAATGGTCCTTAAGGTATTGGCAAGAGTAGTTATCAAAGCAAACTAACTAGAGGCTCCAAGCTCACGAACCAAAATAGCCAGGTGCTGCTTACTCACTTGGGTACTGAGAATGTGGCGATTATTATGTTTCTTAAAGAAAAGCATTACTTTCCTAAGGTGGACTATAAGCAGCATGGTCTAGATTTTCTGTTAAGTCACACAGCATTTTGTGTGAAACTTAACTATAAAGAGAACAAAAGAGATGCATTTCTCCATATAAGAAAATACCTGTTACTAGGATAATTTTCGCTTGCTACTTGAGAAAGTTTTGTTCCTACTAGAAAAGACAATAAAGAAAAGAAATAAAAAGACTAAAAAAAATAAAATCTGAATTAAATAAAACCCAGTACTACAAGGAATATTTAGTTTAAATGGTAAAGAGATCAGTCAGACTGCTATTTCAAAAATATTTTGATTCGTTACTTGAGAATTTTGCATATCACATTTTAATCCTATTAGATGTATTTTGATTTTATTAGATTGTGTTTTGATTTTGTGTGCATGAATGTTTTGTCTGTCTGTATATATGTGCATCACGTATGTGTAGTCCCCACAGAGGCTGGAAGCTATCATCAGATTGCCTAGTACTGGAGTTACAGACAGTTGTTAGCTGCTCTGTAGGAACCAAACCTGCGGTCCTCTGCAGGAGTGGCACATTCTCTGGCCTCCAGAGTCATCTCTCCAGTCCACAGACACACCCATTTATAATGAAGATCTCTTCTACTATTCAACACACACTGGTCTTCTTCACTATGTGTCAGCAAAAACACGTAGACTTCTATTGATGAATCCATCATATTTATAGATTCCATCATGAGAATATTTGGCGTAGAGGACATGGATATTAAGAGAATTTAATGGGACTTTCTGTCATCGTGGTATCACATATGTTGCAATTCAAGCACTGAGACGTATTGAAGGCCACGTGTCCAAACATGTCTTGATCTAGCAAGTTTACCCTGTAGAATAACAGGAAAGCATACCTAATATAAACGCCATCGGCTTCCATGGCAAAGCATTCTAATTATTTGTGGCAGGTTATGAGGCCCAGATTTGCTGGTCCTGGTGCACACAGCAGTTCTCCTCTGTCTAGGGAACAAATGTCTTACAGAGTAACACAGAGACATGTAGAGAGGGGAGAAAGGCATGTCACATTCACTATGAAACTTCGAGTCCACATATACATACACATACAAATGCAAATATATGTATGTACCAAAGGAGAGAAACAATGTGAGTCAGAATCAACTCATTGTTGCTCTTTATTTTCATTGTAAATTGCATCCTTTGCTGTTTTCAGGGCATTGATGTCTAAGAAGAAGGGAGAGGTTTATGTGCCAGGGTCAGAAGGATTGTCATGCCTGCCTAGGGCAGTTAATAAGCAGACAGCAGAGGCTGAGGCTCAGGGTGGTGATGTGGTAGATGTTCCTTACTGCACACTGAGAGCTGGGCAGTGGGAAGCATAGGCCACACCAGGGATGAGAATAGAAATTTTCAAAAGCTTTAAGCCTAACATAAGCAAATCCTATTGCTTATGACAGACAAAATTACTACATTGATTAAGACAAGAGTAAAACTGTCAAAGTGATGCCAAAAAGGAGGGGAAATATTTTTAAAATTAAAATCATAGCTGAATTTGAAGGAGAGAGCAGAAATTTTTCATCTGTCTACACTGTCAGCTCTCTGTGCATGTGAAAATATATTTATTATTTTCTAAATTAATTTAATGAGTTCCAGATTGTTCAGGATGTCATAATGGAAACAGAATTACACAAGATAGCCCCGAGTTTGGTTCTCTCGCTGAGTTTTACCTAGCCTCTCTGTGCCATACTTTTGATCTGAGCTATGTTTCAGTTACCACATTGGAGGAGGTTACAAAAAGGGCAAAATAATAGAAACTTAATCAGGAAATGGATTTTTGTATTGCTGCCTTTTATAATGTGCTCTTGCCATGGTCCACAGCTTAACTCTGGAAAATAACAAAGGGTATGTCGTTTTTAAATAAGAACAATTGAAACCATATTGCATTGTAATTATGTGAGTTTCCACTGAGCCATCCCAAACATTTGATATCAGTTGGTCTTCAGGACAAACTTGTGAATTCTTCAGAGGTTATTGGTGGGGAGCATAAACATTCTGAGCTCTACCTTCTGTAAAATGCGAGATAGATATTGTTAGGTGAATTTAATTTCACATATGAAAAACAATTACAAAGCAGCAAGCGGACTTGTCAGATACAGCTCTTTTCTCCAAAAGTGGAATCTGATAACATTCCTGCCAGAGAAGAAGATAACAAAGGGGCTGCATGTCTTGGAGTCCTCAGTACAAAGACCCAAGGTTATAGTGACCATGCACAGTGCTGTTCATTTGATGCTACTTGCTGGTAGACAAAACTCTGCCTGTATAACCCAAAACAAAAGGATTAATATACTGAGGCAAGTAGTTGCGTTTTGAAATCCTTGACTTGCTCTTTATCTTTTATAAATCTGAAAATGACTTCTATATAAGCAATAATTTCTCTTCCATATTTCCAAATAAATGTTTTAGAAAATGGAGTTACTAATTAACATTTTCTTGTTTCCCCTTCTTATCATCGGCTAGACAATCACCATGGGCACAGCCTTGAGCAGAGAATCATCTATGGCGTAGAGAATAGTAGCACGTTCTTAGAATGCAGTCCGAAATCACAGAGAGCCTTGGTATACTGGCAATTTCAGAGGCAAAACGACGATCGGAAAGAGGAGGTATGGGACTTCAGCTGACTGAATTATTTCTGTCTGATACATATGTTAATTCACCGCGATACTGTTGACTTGGAGCAAGGACAACACTTACTACCCAACACAGTGCAGAATCATACAATAGATCTTTAGACAAGCACCCAGCGTGAGCTGCTTTTGTAGCAGACTACAGAGAAGAAACAAATGCAGCTGGGTAAGAGTTCCTGCCCAGGAAGCAATCTGGGCACGTATTTCAGAGTCCATATTTCTTGCCATGGTTGGTATAAAACACTTATGTATCCTATGTTTGTGCATTAAAAGAAAAAAAATCAAGGTTCCCTGGAATTTTGGAGTTTGCTCACTGAAATCTGCTATTTCTCTTTCTGTGTAACTTCTGCAAGTGGGAAAAAGTTGGGAGAGAATCAAGTACTTCCTTGATGTGGAATGAAGAAATTGAGCCCCACCATCTGTTTTGGTATTAACTATTAAAACAGCCTCAGGAAGATCTTCCTCCTCAATAGATACATTCCCCCTACAAGTGTAACAACTTATACAAAGAAAACCACACAGAAAGCTCCAAGCTTTTTAAATTGCTTATGAGTATTAAATAAAGGTGACCAGAATGCTTCATTCACTTGTAAAATACATTAAGTGCATATAATTTTACAAGTTCATTATGAACACCAAAGTAAAAACCCTGGTTAGTTTGGGGTCTTTTGACATAGTAAGCCCTTCTTGAGTATAGAATTACATTGTAAACTGTAAACATGCAGTGTAAATTGCCAGTTATGTTCTCTGTGATTTCTATTGTAAAGGCGATTCAAAGTCAGAGAGGTTAGATGTATCCCAGAGTGGACCCTCAGATCATGTGACACCCAGAACTTTCCAGCTGACGAATAAGTCACCAACCCTAAAATGCATGTTTTCTTCTGTTTGCTTAAATACTGATATTTTATTCTGATCTTAGCAAGTCATATTATGAATTCCTTTTAATACTTTGTTTTCTGGGTTTTTATTCCTATAGTTCCCAGTTCATTATCTAATATTGACTTTGTATCATATTTATATATGTGCTTTCAAATTTTATATGTATCCTTTTTTCTTTCCTCCAGTTATCCTGATTATTTTTGGTAACAAAAGGTAGCCTATAAAAACAGGGAGGGAGCAGAGAAAAATATAGAGCTCAATAAAAATCAATTTAAAAAAAGCAGGACAGCCTGGCAAGTCCCATTGGGGGAAAAATAAACAGTGGCATTTCAGAAATTATCAAAGGGATCTGAGAAACAATTGATAGACACTATAGCTTTCTCCCCAAGACAGACATTTTTTAGATTAACTTAAAAATGTTATTTTCTGAAACCCACCTCAATAAATATCAGGTTTTTCTAAACAGAGTGCCAGACCTTGCATTTCTCTTAAATCTGCATGCTTTCCTCTGCCTTCCCCGGCTAGATCAGAGTGGGTGACCACATCATCAGGACAGAACAAGGGCTCCTGCTTCGCAGTCTACAAAAGAAGGACTCGGGCATCTACCTGTGTCACGCCGTGGAGCACGGATTCATGCAAACTCTGCTGAAGGTGACCCTGGAAGTAATTGACACGGAACATTTGGAAGAACTTCTTCATAAAGATGACGATGGCGAGGGCTCTAAGACCAAAGAAATGTCGAGCAGCCTGACGCCCAGCCAGAAGGTCTGGTACAGAGACTTCATGCAGCTCATCAACCACCCGAACCTGAACACGATGGACGAGTTCTGTGAACAAGTGTGGAAAAGGGACCGAAAGCAGCGCCGGCAGAGGCCAGGGCACCCTCAAGGGAGCAGCAACAAGTGGAAGCACATGCAGGAGAGTAAGAAGGGTAGAAACAGGAGGACCCACGAGTTTGAGAGGGCACCCAGAAGTGTCTGAACGGCACCACCTCCCAAAACCTCGAACAAGTGCAAACTTGCTTAGATAATAACTGGAAAAATGCAATACACGATGGACATGTTCAAGGCACTATGTGGATGTTTACAGTGGTGGGAAATTCAACTGGGATCCACCAATCGCAATTAAGGCCGTGGGGAACTTCCCCAGCAGGCCTTCTTCAGAGTACCGAGGCCTGTTAGAGATCGCAGGTGAGCAGAGATGTTCACATCAGCCGACCTAGTATTTCCTCCAAGAGTTCATTTTGCTTTCTTCTTTGCCTGAGAAATATAAAAATGTCACTTGCCATATTGCCATTGAGGGTAGAAAAACTGTATCAGCAAAGCCATGTTGTTGAAGCGAGCCTTGAGAATAAACTGCATGGATTTAGTAAGCAGATGAATATTCCAAAACGTGATTGGATTCCCGGATGTTTCATCTCCCGGCACTCGCGTTTGCGTGTACTGGAGGAGTGAGATAGCGTGTGGAAATGTACAAACATAAACCAGCCATCATCCAGAAGAAGAATGGAATACACTGATCTACTACTGATGTCTTCTTTCAGCTTTGATCTAAAGATGTATTTTATTAAAACTATAATTTAAATGTACCATGACAAATATGCAGTAAAAAAGGAGCTGTTTTCTAAGCTAGAGTAGGTTTTTGTCTTACACTTATTGTGCTGTATAATTTGTTTAAAACTTTCAACTGCGGGCTGCTCTTTTTCACACTTTGTTTTTAGTTCTGAAGGGGTTAGTGTATTACTTTCGACACAAACTCCCACCATTAATTGTTAATTATTGAAACCAAGATATGAATTATGATTTTTCCCTTTGAGGAAAGCAAACAAATAGAAGGTTTCCACACCATTCCCACTTTTAAGGTATTATCTAAGTTAACCGTGAGTTGCATAATGTTCTTAGCCAACTGAAAAATTAAGACAGCACAGAAGGAAAGAAGACATTCATTAGACGCATTCCTAAGGATCACAGAAAAAAGAGAACTGTGTATCTCATGAAAATCCCATTGTCCTATCATAGTGTTAATAAAATGTCTCTTCATTCTTTGCTTGAATATTTGCATGCTATGTGAGACATAGGACTCTCTTGTGATTCCACATTCCACTAGGGATTCTATTATCAATTAATGACTTCTGGAGAGAGAGAGAGAGAGAGAGAGAGAGAGAGAGAGAGAGATCAATGACATTTAGAACACCTTAATGATGTTTCCCAACCATTTCTTTCTGAATCAACTACATTTTCTTTACCATTTATAGTACAATTATTTGTATAAAGAACATATATGTTTTCATCTCAATGAGAATGAATTTATGAACTATTTTCAGAACACACACTTCACTTAGACAGTGCAAAACTCCTTGTTTTATTAATAAGGAATAAGGAATACAAAATACTTCAGAATTGCTCCCTTTGTTGGCTGAAGACGGTTTCTAGAGAATCGTTGAGTTCAAAATGCATAAGACTGTCTGCATTCTAGAATAGCTCGTTGGCACTCCATTCTTCACTTCAGGACTCCCTCCTCGGATCCTTCTGCATGCACAGAATGCAAATTAAACATCTTTCTGCTAATTAATGAAGTGGTATTGATATTTTAACTCTAGTTGTCTCAGGATTCTAATTAACTAAGCATTAATTTCTCACCTCAACTGCAGTAAACGGTTGTTCCCTCTCCACTGAAATATTTCACAGATGGAAGCTCATGTTTCAGTTTTAATGATTATTTAAATAAACAATTTGTTGACATGTCTTTCAAATAAAAGCCTAAAAATATTCTACATCTGATTTTAGGCTCTTTGACTAACATGGTGTTGCTTTTGAAAGAACATCCTCAAAGGCAAGCTGAGTTAATAAATTCTTTGAATATCACACTTTTTAGAAGAGAATCGTATCAGAAATAGTAAGTCAAAGAAAGCAGGGTGCTTCATATAAGCCATTCTCATAGGGTTTTATCAATTTGAACAACTGATGTTATGTTCCATTCTAAATTTGCAGCTGAAACAAGTTTGTTTGTGATTACATAAGACTTTCATTTATTTCTAGTTCTTAACAATAAAGGAGTTCAAGGATTGAAGATTATATGATAATTTCATGGATGACTTCCAAAAATTTGAATGCATTTGATTTAGCACGATGAAATAGCAATAGAAAAAAGTTAAGGCTTCAATTAAAGGTATTGCAAACAAACACATATATTGGCATGTCTTTATCAATCACCATGTCTGAGTTTTCAAAGGAAGTTATTGGTGCAACTTGAGAATAAATAAATCTGATGAGAGTCATAATCTGCTAATGTGTATTGAGAGAGGGCAGCTTGCACGAAGAATGAATGTCCCGCTTCCTAACTAATTAAGATGGGCTTTGGCATATGCCTGTGGCATCTCAGGGGAGACCTGCATAGGACATGCATGTGACATAAGCATATCACCTCAGCAGTCTTAAAGTTTGAAAATTCAGATGCCTCACAGCGGAGAGACCAGGTCCCGCTGATAGCAACAGTAGCATGTAAATGCATGCAGTTACAAACTGCTCCTTCTGTGTACAGCTTAGTGGTTTCTAATGGTATGTGTTTAATATTTTTGCTACCTACACATTAGGCAAAGAGGTGTAAATAATTTTGAAAAGATGAGGAAGAGCAGTGTAAAATGAAAGGTTCTATAGATGCTCCATTTCAGTGTGCGCAACATCATCCTGGCGTGCAAGATTTCCTGCACAAGTAGCCCAGTGGCTTATGCACTACTTAAGGGCAGAGAGTGTGTGCCCCACAAGCATGTGTTTGCCAGGTGGTGAATTGTTCCGTATCTGTATTGGTCATTGCATTTCAGATGGGAACGAGAAAACTGGAGAGAAAATGTAATGATATTGCTGCTGTAAATTATTCCTTTTTAGCATGTATTCAGTTGCTAAATACACATTTCTTCAAAATATTGGAATTCAGATGTCTTTACTGTTCTCTGTAACATATGGAATTGAGGAACGTAAGCTTTGAGACTGGAAAACCAGAGTCAGGGAGCTGCATAATTAGCTGACAGATTTCCTCTCCGGACGCATCTGTAAATTGTATTCTATATTTATAGTGACAATGTGGATTTTTATGCCCTTTAAATTAAATATTGTTCTCTTTATGCCATACCTGGGAGGAAAACATGGGGATGAAAGTCTAGAATGTTTTGCATCATAGTCTATTTCCTTTTATTTAGGATAAGTACGGACGCCAGATAGCTGGCAGAGAGAAGCCTGCCCTGAAGGTCACGGGCAAGCATTGTATTAACATGGATTAGTGTGATGTTTTCAAGCATTACTTGTGAATTGCTCTTTTAAACACAGTTTTAATGTAATGAAAGTCCGTCAGGTATCTTGCCTTAAAAGACACATTTGACAAACAGGACTTAATACTTTAATATAACAAATCCATACTTTTAATTTTATCTTGGTAATAATTATTTAAGGTCAATGCTAATGTTTGTAATACATGTTTCCATAAAGAAGAAAATATTATTTTTCAAAAGTGTGCTAATACTATTAGTTTGTTATACTTCTGAAGCTTTCTTATATCAGTTAGTTAAAGAATCACACATTTGTACATTAATAAATAAAGATGACCCCAAAATAAAGGAGAATAGAGTGCTGGAGAAATGGGGTCCTTATAACTGGTCTATCTCCCTGAGCAGCCTAAAGAGGAAAAAGAAAAAAAAGGTTCATTTCAAACACTCAAGTGCACAGACACAGGTGGTGCTATAGATAGAAACAGGCTGACTTTAAGCCAAGATATTGAGACTCAGAAGGGACAACATATGCCTGTAATACCCTAGAGGATGAAGCAGGAGTATTATGAATTTGAAGTCCACCTGGGCTAAGGAATGGGATCCTACAGCAGGCAAACAACAAAAAGATTAAAAAGAAAACAAATTTCATCTTCTGGACACTTTGTCCCTTAAAAGTAGATGTTGACCTGTTTGAACCTCATGGCTGTGAACTTGTGAGGCGAGGTAATGCTAAGATGAGAGAGGCATGGTGGCCCCACTTTCACAAAGCTTAAAATGAAATAAACAGTGACACATGTTACCATCACATGAGACAATCCTTTTCTCTTCCAACTAGCCTTAGACTAGAGCAACGCATCTACCTTAAGCTGCCCTCCTTCTGCTTTGTTGTCCACTTACCACAGTGGTGCAATGCATCTACTATTTCCTTCTCTGGACTGTGGTTTTCTTTTTTCTTTTTTTCATTTCTTTTTTATTTTCTGAGACAGGGTTTCTCTGTAGCTTTGGAGCCTATCCTGGAACTCTCTCTGTAGACCAGTCTGGCCTCAGACTCACAGAGATCCACCTGTCCCTGCCTCTCGAGTGTTGGAATTAAAGGCATTAACCAACCATGGCCCAGCCTGACTGTGATTTTCTTGAAGTCGAGGATTTTGCTTATGACATGGTCTCATGTAATGCAGGCTGGCCTTGAACTCACTATATAGCCAAGAGAATGAATTTGAATTTCTGTTCATCCTGACTCTATCTTCTGAGTGAATTTGAATTTCTAGTCATTCTGAGTCCACCTTCTGAGTGCTTGGATGGTATGCATGCATCACCATACCTAGCAGGGTTTGGGGCCAGATTTTTGCCTGGTACCTTGTATGGTGCAAAGTAAAGATAGAGCTTGGCAAATCAGTGCTGAAAAGAACCACATTGCAATGGGGTAAGTGTCAAACTGAAGGTCCCAACATAAATGCTGTCGTTGAGAAGGAAGGGAAAATTAAGGTTTGAGGGGAGATGGGGAGAGTTTCAGAGAATAAATGTCATATCATACAAACTATAACTTAACCTACCAGGATTGTCCCAGAAGAAAGAAAACCTCCTCTAGGTTGCAGAAAAACAACTAAGGAGAGAAGCAGTGAACACTGTATTTTCTTCCAGGGAACAAGTATTCCAGACAAATGGAACAAAGTGTTCATTAAAAAAAAAGGATATTCTTCCTTACTTCTGCCACACACTTCTGCTAGTCTTCCTTTTTTTCTTTTTCTTCCTTTTTTATTGAAAATAGGTTTTTCCCCTTACTTAATATATCCTGATTACCGTTTCCCCTCCCTCTACTCCTCCCAGTTTCTTCCCACCTCCCCTTCCACTGGGATCCACTCTTTCTGTCTCTCATTAGAAAACAAAAAGATTCTAAGAGATAATGATAAAATAAAATGTAATAAGATAAAAGTCTAGCAAGCAAGTCTCTGTTTCTTGTGCCTTCAATTGGTCTCCCTTTTCTGTGTTGGTTTCATTAAAATCCTATGTCTTAGCTTCCTTCACAATACTGATATCATTTGTCTTTTCCAGGGATTTCATAAACTTTTCTGTTCTAATCACCATGTTTTGGCAAGATTTTGAGTTCCTCAGAAGAGTGGCAGAAAGATGCCAACTTCACTGTATAAGCCCGCTACGCACTAACTCAGTACAAATGGTAATTTCTGTTCTGTTCACCCACCTACAGGGTTCAAAAAGTTGGCCTTGACAACCAGCTTAGCCTTGCTAGCTAGCAGTGTGGCTACTATAAAAACACCTTTCAAACATGAATTCTGTATTTGTTCAAGGTCTCTTGGGTAGAGTAATTCATGAGCAAGCAACGCTTGTCAGGCAAGCACACATGGTCAAAGGCAAAGATGTATATTTAAAAAAATACAAAAAGTAGAAAGGAAAGTAAGAATAGGAGTCTTAGGTTCACCTTGCATTTGTCAACCACACACCATTATAATAGACTGTCACTCTGATCCTCATAGAACAGAAATGTATTTTATTTCTTTTCATCTGAGCATGACATGTGTAGATACAATGTTTATTTATATAGAACCTAAGCAAAAGTCCTCTTACATGTGTTGAAGCCATCACAACATGGGTAATTTTAAAGTTTTCATTCAGTCCCTCTTCTCTGTGGAAGACTCTTTGGAGCATTAGACACCAGCAAAAATATTCTAAATCTACGGTGCTTGTGTAGCCCATGTCCTAATGTTTTATTTATCTTTTTGGTAGCTAAATCCAGAAGGTTAAACTTTTAAAAAGTCAAACTTTGTATAAAATCCAAATAACTTTTCTACTTCAGTTGATATTTTTAACTATTTTTTTTTATTTCCAGGGAGGGTGCTTCCCAATGTTGCAAGAAAGTGACATTTTTCTTACCATAAAATCTTTTCTATTATCCAGACAGTCGTTCAAACTACTGCTAAATATAAACACATTAGTTCAGCCCCAGGTCTCCATACATCTTTCCACATATTCCCATGGAGCTTGGACCATAGCTAAGCTATGCATTTCATTTGAATTCTTAGCATCTACTAGGTGCAGACTCGTTGGTCATTTCTTCTTTAAATTAGTTTGACCCTAATGACAAATTCATTGAAGTTCTTTAGTTATATTTGATTTAACTAAGTGAAATTATCATACAATACATACTATATAGAGTACAAAAAAAGAGATATCTGGTATTTACATGAAGAATTGTACTGCTAATGAATATATAGAACATTTTAGTTTTTTGAAAGTTTTCACTTCAAAGAATAAATGTATACAGATGCCAAAAACATTTTATTTCCAGAAAAATTGTTGTTTACTCATTTGGCGTTGAAGTACGGTATTATTAAGGTTTCTCCTTTAGCTCCATAATTCAAAATTTCTAAAGTAAACAAAAATCCATAAACAATATATATTTAGATCATATATAAATACAGATGGTGACTCTTTTCAGATTTTCCCACAGGCTCTTCTTTGTCAGCAAACACTACTTTAAAAAAATATGTCATATCAGATCTATATTTATTATTGAGAAGTATTCATAAACTTCAAAAGACCTATCTACACATGAGCTATAAAATTATCTGAGTGATTGATAGAACACACCAAAAGCTTAGGGAAGCACTCTCTGTAACAGATTACACACTGTTATATTTTAATTGTACTTTATGAAGTTATCTCAACACAACTGAACACTCAGAAGCACGATCATACTCTCTGTTAATGCAACTGCCTGGTTATATAAAATTATGTTTGACATCATTTTACTACACTAAAAGTGTCTTCATAATAGCCTCTGAAGTTTCTTCTACGAAGTAGAAAATGTCTATCCTTGCATCTTTCAGGGAGAAAAATTAATATAGGGACTACCTTAAATTTAAAACCCAACAAGTTAGATTGACATTCGAACCAACTGAAAGAGAACACATTGATGTCCATGATGGAGTTGTACTGCCGCCAGACACCGCGTTGATGTCTGTCATCCCACGCTGCTGCTGGAAACATGCTGGGGTCCGTGATGTGTTCGGCTGCCTGCTGCTATAGTCCGGAAAGCTTCTTCTGCCGTGGTATCAATGACTGTATGCTCATAACTGAGAAGGAGGCACTTTGAGGGTTTCTATGCCAACATCTATCTCTCTCCCCGCAAAAAGGAAACAGTCCGGACAGGAAGCTACTGAAGAGAGTCTTTTAAATTTGCGATAAAGATGCTGAAGCGTAGCTCTTCACAGTTCATGGCTTCTCTCAGGGGGATTGGCTGGGGAAGGACTTAAGGGGCAAGCCACTGAGAGTTTGACCATGCCCAGTGAGTATATGGTCAACACAAATTGGATTTGATGTGGGTTTTTTTTTGGGGGGATTGCAAGGGTGAAAGGGTACACATGGGAGGGATGGGAAGCGAGTGTGATCAGGGTGCCTTGCATGAAATTCCTAAATAATTAACTAAAATATTATGTAGGGGAAAAATAAGAGAACATTTTATTATCATGCTGTAAAACACATACTAAAAATAAAATAGAAAAGTTGTAGTAAATTACAAGGACAATGTGGAATATTTGAATTCTGATCACTTTGAAATAATATACATTGAAATAAATGATTTACTGGCTTGGGGTTTTGATAACATAACATGGAAGATGAATGTATCAATAAAAAACCAGGTAACTGTTCAGTGGTGATGCTTTAACTACCTCTTTTAACTTATTTTCTCTAAACAAATAACAAAATATATTATTTTATGAATCTTGCTTAAATACATCAAAAATAGTTGCATTAATAGAAAGTAAAAGATTTGACTGGTTGAGCAAACTAGGAAAGTGTATCAACACGTTCTCTGCATCTAGTTTTATAAATGGACGTAATTTTGTTTTTTGAAAAAGCATCACTGTTGCTGGGTGATGGTGGCACACACCTTTAATCCCAGCACTTGGGAGGCAGAGACAAGCAGATCTTTTTGAGTTTGAGGCCAGCCTTGTCCACAAAAGCTAATTCCAGGACAAAGAAACCCTGTCTCAAAAATCTAAAAAAAACATTGTTATTACTATGTTTAATAATAATTTTAATGCTAGTTTTGTGGGTATATTCTTACACAGAAATATACAGCCAATGAAAGAGAACATTCAGCAAGCAAATTTTTAATTGTTAGTATTTTACCACTTTGTGAAAACTCAGACTGGTGGGAACTGGAAAATCCTGGGTCACAGTGAGGACACATTGCCATAAGAGCTTTATGTTTCTAGGCTGTTCTTTTGTTATCCAAGCCTCCTCGTTATGGCACTCTGTGTGTTGGGGTCCCCCAGATACAGTATCCCCAATCAAGAAAGTTTCATTGTCAAGAACTAAACAAGACCAACTGAAGTCAATGCAAACAATCAAGACCCAGTAGTTAGTGAGCAGCAATGGTTCAAACCACTTTTATTTCCTGTGAGTGTCTCAAGGTCCCAGCACAACAGTCAAAGCTGAGTAAAAATAGTCCTCTGAGAATCAACTGACTGTAAAGAGAGTGGCCAAAGTTAAACAAGTTTTGTCAAGGAGGAAACTTAGCATCTTTGTAGTCACTGTAGTAAGAATAATAACAGCAATTTAAAACACAAAATGTATTGTTTTCATTATCAAGTATATTAGCTTTATTACTCCAGTCAATCATTAAATGGGAGCTACAACACCCATTTTTATCAATAAACAAAATGGAGTTAGATAGTGGTTAAATAACCACTTTATTCACACAATTAAAAAGCCATAGAAAGAAATTCCTGGCCAGGTATGCTTTATAATTATCTTTGTTCCTTGAAACATAACAGGATATTTTAATACAGTTTTAGGGAGCATGCTGTGTAGAATGAGAGAAAAGTAATGCTACATAGTCTCAGAAAATAAAGGACGAAATGGACTCTGGGATAACTTAGCAAGATGGGAATACCTTCCTTCCTGTTGTAGGTAAGAGATCAAATATAAAGTAGCCAGCAGGTAGTGATGAGTTTTGGAGGCCAGCAACCTGGGTTGGTTTCTTTTTTCTTTTTTTATTATTTATTTTTTATTGTTATTATTAAAAAATTTCCACCTCCTCCCCTCCTCCCAAT
>LOJH01005437.1:16658-31183 GCA_001685095.1 Ellobius talpinus | reverse complement strand
GTGTGTGTGTGTGTGTGTGTGTGTGTGTGTGTGTGTGTGTGTGGAGTGGGGGTGGGACAGAACCCCCCTGGGGCTGGAGAGAAAAATTCTTTTTGAACTGAGGAATGATAAGGTGATTATGGGGACAGGGCGCCTTTGTGTCCTTAATCTGACCTGCTTTTATGTGGCCCAGAATCCAGGGACACCAGGGGATTCCCAGTCAACACAGGGACTCTGCACCATGGGAAACGGGTGGGGAATGCCTTCTGAGGGCCTGGCTTGGAGCCCTGGCACTGGATGTGTTTCAGCTTTACTTAATTTCATTGCTGTTGAAAAAAAATTACCAGCAAGAAGCTGGCAAAATGAACCTATCCCATATGCACAACAATATGTACTATATATAAACAGACACACATGGACAAATCACTGCACATAGACACCCAATGACGTGAACACATATACAGATACAAGGACACACTTACAAAGATACAGGTATACACACACACACACCATGCTCATGAGGGCACACACGCATACAACTCATGAACACAGACATACACACACAGACATGTATGTATATGATTGCACAGACAAAAGTAATGTCCATATATAGACATACATATACACATGCAGGCACACATGCAGATAGTGTGGACATGTATACATGCAAGGACACAGACAGATACACACAGGTATACACACCTGCACATATAAACACACATGTACATACATACACATGCACGTACACATGTTTAGAGACAATGCAGATATGTGCAAGTATACATGCCTGCATAGATACACATACACTCACAATGTACATATATGTAGACACATACAGACACACAAAGGCACATGTAGACACACATATATGAATGCACACGCACACATATAAACATACACAGATAGAGACACACAGGTTCATGTGCAGACACACACATAGAGACACCTACCACCTGTCTGACTTAATTTCTTGTTAACTCTGTTAAAACACCCTGACACAAGCAACCTGCAGGAGAGAGGGTTACTTTGGCTTCTAGTTATAGACAGGCAGATTCCATCATGGCAGGAGGCAGGGAGGGCATGGTGGCCAGAGCTGGAGGCTGGCTGGTCACATTTTACCTACATTCAGGAAGCACAGACTGACTTGGAAATGGGGCCTGGCTATACAGCACCAAGCTGTCATACAAGATCTTAACGACCCACTTCCTCCAGTGAAGCCCCACCTGTCAGAGGTTTCCAGAACCTCCCCAAGCAAACAGCACCATCAGCTGGAGACCAAGTGTTCAAACACGTGAGCCTATGGGGGCTATTTCTCACTCTAATTGCAGCGCCCACCCCAGACACGGAGAAACATCTAAGGGGAATCATGCTTTCCCACATCTTAGCAGAAAAATATTAACAATATAAATATTGGTCTATCAATGAAATCAATGCTGAAACAAAACATGATTTCTGCAAATGACTCTGCAGAATGGCTAGGAGGAGGAATTGAGATGGAAGAATGGCCTGTGATCACTGTGGTGATAATTAGTGGGGTCAGGGAAGGAGCTGCCACCCTGTTCTTGGTAGCTCTTGGAGGGCTTCCCAAACTGAAAGGGCTGAAGAGAGCCCACTTGGTTTGCCAACTGCTTTCCAGGAAAGCCCAAGGGCCTGAGTTTGAATTCCCAGCAGCTACATCAAAAGCCAGGCAGGGTGGAGCATGCTGGCTTAGGAGCTTAATCCTAAGGCTGAGGGCACAGACAGGATCCCTGGGGCTGGCTAGCCAAGCAGTCTAGTCGAAAAGGTAAGCTCTGGAGTCAGGGAGGGACCCTGTTTCAAAGCACAAGATAGAGATCAACAGAAGACATCTGACTCTGACCTCTGACCTTCATACAACCCTGCACACACTCATGCATGCACAAGTGAACTGGCAAACAGCACAGTTGCTGGAGATTGGTGCCACTGCCCCGGATGGTAGCCACCAACCACAGGCAGGGTGGGAGTTTAAGTTACCTCCAATTAACTTAAAAGAAAACTTCAGTTCCTTGGAGCTGCTGTTGGGAGTGGGCATTTCGTCCCAGCAGAAGTTCCCTGATTGGCAGTGTCTGCGTGTTGCATTTAGCCACACCGATTTCAGATCCTCTCTCAGTCTACAAAGCAGGAAAAATGACTTTGCCCAGAGCGGCTGCAGTTCTCAAGGAAAGCTTTTACGTAACTTTGCAGATTTGAAAAGAACGCCCTGCATTTCCTACAGGCACACACTCATGTGTGGAGCTTGTAAAAAAAAAAAGAAAGAAAGAAAGAAAGAAAGAGAAAAAAGAATAAAAAAAGAAAAAGAAAAAGAAAAAAAGAAAGAAAAAGAGTCTGGGGACTGTAGAGCATCTCAGAGGATTATAGAGTGATGGTGGGTTGCCCGGCAACAGAGAAGGCGCTTTACCAAGACAGTATTAATGCATTATTTGGGTGCCTAAAAAAAACACACACACTCTTAAAAATGAGTAGGGAAAACAAAAACTGGTGTCTTTGGGGGAGGAGTGTTGAGACAGGGCTTCAGAGAGACAAAGAGAAGGGAATGGAGAAAGTCCCTCCTTCAGAGTTGCCCAAGAACAAACCCCCTTCCCTCTGGAGAGGTGGGGTGGATGAGGCGGGGCGAGTAGGGGGGCGCCCCTGAGAAGTCCTTCTCTGAAGCTGGTGTCTTGCTGCTGGCATTATTTCAAGCTGACAGATGTCTCGTCCCTCAAAGCTGCTCTTTGTGGCTGTCCTGGTATGAAACCCGGGGCCAGCCTCCCAGCTGGACAGCTCCTGCGCCCGCGGACTGTCTGTCTTCGAGTCTGCTGGGGACTGTGCCTTCAGATAGCAAACCCAGAGTAGCACACTCCTCCCAGGCTCCTCCAGAAGTCACTGCTCAAAGGGTACAAAGAAAAAGTGCCCTGCCTTACACACATAAACACACACACACACACACACACACACACACACACGACAAACACTCATTTCTATTGCTGTGTTTATTTGTTTTAAGTTCTCTCAAAAGAACACCCACAGTGAGCAGATGAATCCTTTGAGGACTCACATTAGAATCTTGAAGGCTCTTTCTCCACAACAGACACTGTGGGTGACTTCCATTGCTCAAGTGGGTGGTACCCACCAGACAGACTGCCCTGCTCACTCACAGGTTCTGGTGCCACAGGTCTGTCTACTTGCTAAAGTGAATTAATTCTCCAAGGACCAAGAGGGGACTATCATGGCCCTTCTCCAGCCAAGCAGGAAGGGGAATATTTTAAGGTCTGAGACACTTGTGTTGTTCCCAACAGAGGTGAAAAGGTGGTACGCTGCCTGCTCTCCCTTCAGTTCTCACCCTGGATGCAACCAGACATTCTTTTGGGGATCACTTTAAAACCATGAGTTTTGCTTTTGCATCTTTTTTATTTTTGAATTTTTCCAGCACTAAGGCAATCACATTCAGAGCTCCATGCATGCTAGGCAAGCACTGCCTCTGAGCCCCCTTTGTACCTTTTAGTTTGAGAAAGGGTTTCACCAAATTACCCAGGCTATCTCTGTCCTGACTCTGCAACCAAGGCTAGCCTTGAACTTGTGATCTTCATGCCTCAGCCTCCTGAGTGAGTATTTCTGACCACTGTGCTGCAAGGCCTGGCTTCTCTGTGTGCTTTCTTGGTGGGAAGGGCCATTTTCTTGTTTAGAATACCCTAAAGTACAGCTCTGAAGTGCTGGCATTCCTGCTAAGTGCCAGGAGGGTGTGGGGTCGTCCACCAAGATGATGCAATGGAGATGATCTCAGCTCAGGAACAGGCTGCGGTAGTTTTCCTGAAGATTCGGTGTCAATCAATCAATAGAAAGTAGTGACTCAAGTGACTTGAAACGTGGAAGTAGAGACAGGAAGGTCAGAAGTTCAAAGTCAGCCAGCCACAGCTACATAGTGAATTGGCCAATCGGTCTGGGCTACAAGAGAGCATTTCTCAAACCATCAAACCACCACCACCACCACACATACACACACAAAAAAAAAGAAGAAGCCAACAACCAAATGAATGGGGAGAAAAAAGAAACATTAACACGCATACAACCAAGAGTACGTATAACTGTTGATGGTGCCATGTATATTTTGGTTTCCCTGAGTAATGTCTCCACAAGCTCCCATGTTTGAATACTTTATACCCCAATTGGTGGTGCTGTTTTGGGTGATTTTTAAGACCCTGGGTCCAGCCAGAAGATATAGAGGCACAGAAGTGGGGCTTGAGAATTACAGGCTCTCTCCACTTCTGGCCAGAGTTCCATCTCCTGAACAGCCAAACTGTGAGCAGGCAGCCCCCTGTTCCCATCACTGTTCCTCCCTGGCCACGATAGACTACAGCCCATCAAAACATGAACCCAGAATATCCTCCCTTCTGTCCGTGTTTCTATTGGGAAAGGAACTACACAGAGGCAGAGGCAGTCAGGGGCCTGACCCCATTTCCTTTGGAGCAATGACTCCAGTTTCACTAGGTCATCTTTCATGTGGACATCGGAGAACAACCTACAACCTACTGTGAGTAAACACACCATCACTGTCTTCATTGGTGTGTCTGTACTGGGCAAGATGGGGACACAGATACTGTTTTTATCACCATATAACATCTTGTGATATATGATGGCACCCAAGGCATCATGGGTACAGTACAGAAATGAAGAACACCCAAGGCATCATGGGTACAGTATGAAATGAAGGACACCCAAGGCATCGTGGGTACAATAAAGAAAAAGCAATTTAGGAAACGAAGCAGGGAGCTTTACAGGTCTATAAGCTCTGTGCTGTGACTTTCCGTATATTTTCATTATCGTCCACATGCTGATGACATTCCGCACACTGGCCTGTCATTCACTCATGCCTCTGCAGAGTCCCTGAGAACCCAGTATGTGTCAGGTGCCATTCCAAGAATGGGAGAAGAACAGCAAACAAACAGAAAAACAAACCTGTTCTTCTGCAATGTTCCCTGGATTGGAAGAAGAAGATGAAACAGCAGGGCAGAGGGTTGATGTAATTCCAATATAGTCATCAGAGAAAATCTTATGGATATGGGATCTGACACCCTCTTTGACCTCCAGAGGTATAGGTATCAGGCACACATGTGCGCATACATGCCAGCAAAACTCTCATTCATGTAGAATAAAAATAAATAAATCTTAAAAAAAACCCAACAACAACATAAAAAGGATATCTGAGCTGGAGAAGTAAACTGTCTATTTTCTACCCCAGCATGCAATAGTGAGGAGAGAGACACGGATCCAAAGGTTATAGCTTGCAAACTCTTTTTTGTTGTTGCTGTCGTTCCTTTTCTAGTTTACGCAGGGTTTCTCTGTGTAGCCCCAGCTGCCCTAGAGCTTACTCTGTAGAGCCATCTGGCCTTGAAATCAAGAGATCCGCGTGCCTCTGCCTCCCGAGTCCTGGGATTAAAGGCATGCGCCACCACCGCCAGCGTTAGTTTTCAAACTCTTAAGTGTATCCCATAGTTTGAAGCATCTTTATCGTGCTTGCGGCACCTGTGCATTTACATGCCTAAAAGCACACCTAGTCAAGATGCAAACACACCTACCTACACATGTAACACAAAACTCATCTAACCAAAATTAGAATTTCTTAATGCAGAGTGCTCTGTTTCCCTCTTGCTCTGTGAAATTCTGTTCCACTCTATCCCTCTTTTCAACAAGCACCTAGTCTGTGGGTCTCACCTCCGTCCACCAGGTGCCCACAGCACAACGCAATCACATCTCTTATGGTATTTAGGTAGTACTAAAAGCAAAATTCTAGTCTGTTATTTCCTTGGGTCACTGTTCCCAGGAACTGTGTGGAGAAGGGTAGATAGATGTTCCTTTAGTTCTGTGAGTCCCACAGATAAGAAAGACTGAAGTGCTTCCCAAAGCTGAATGCCAACTCCAAATGGTGGCTTGGGAACCATCCTGGAGCAGCACCAGGAGTCCTGAAGCAGCCAGGGCACATGAAGAGGAGTTCAACAGAAAGGAGACTAGAGCTGACATGTAAGGCAGGCTCTCCGCAGGGCCTAGCAGGGAAGGGGACCCTCTACCAAATGAGCCCACGTCACTCTTCTCCTCAGTGTCAATGCACACCAGTCAAGAAGGGACTCCAGCAAGCAAAGAGTCAAACTGTGTGGGAGAGTACAGGCTATCATGACAGGGGAGGCATGGTGGAGTTCTTGGTGACACCGAGTGCTGCTGGGATGCCTCATGTCACAGTGGACACAGACACACAGAACTCAGGCGAAAACCAGAAATCATCCTCAAAGACCCATACTGGCCCACAGCCGGCTACCAGGGCCCCACATTCATTTTAGAGGTACCATGATCTCCTCATAGAGCGCCACCAATTGGAGACCAAGGGTTCAAAATCATGGTCCTATGAATCATGGACCTGACAATACCCCTTGCTTGATTCATCATTTAACATGCTGCTTTGAATGTCTCTCTGATAAAAGGGTGATTTAGCCTTCAAAATTCTAAGAAACATTGGCTAACTTCATGTTCTGATCCCCTCTGTAAATCAAGTCATATTTGGCACCTCACCTTGAGGTGCCTGAAGCCCTAGAGTTCCCTCAATGTGTGCAGCAAGAGGATTTGTCCTGTTCTGCTTCCTTTCAGCCCACAGTTGACTCTTGCTCTTTGGTAATAGTAAGTATTTCATAATTCCTTGATATTTAAAGTTGGGGGACCAGAGAGAAGGCTCCACGGGTAAAGGAGTCTGCAGGCAAACCTAACGACCCGAGTTCAATACCAGATGGCAGAAGAAGACTCCAATATCTTGTCCTCTGATCTCCATATGCATGCTAGGGACGTGTATGTGTACATGTGTGTGTGCGTGTGTGTGTGTGCCTGTGTGTGTGTGCGCACGTGTATGCGTGTTCGTGTGTGTTTCTGTAAGTAAATTGATACAGAAACAAAAAATCTAGGACACTTCCTTTTAACTTGTCAGAATTTAGAGAGAATAATCGAAGAGATTTTTATCGTGAGATGAGTAGAAAAGTTCCTTATTCCTACAACGACAACCAGAACTTCATTCCCTCAGCACTTTCGAAACTCAGGCCCCGAGACCTCCATAAATCAGAAGAGGAAAAATAATGTCTTCAATGCACCTGGTTTCCTTAAGCCAGGAAATAATTAGGGCAGGCTATCTCAGGATTTCCCTTACTTACAAAAAACCCAAAATCCTTAACTGATGATTCCAGCCATTCTTGCAGTGATTGTCGCTTCCTGCCCATTAACAGCTGCGGAGCCAACGCTATGGAGACAGCCTCCTCCAAACAGGAAGCCAGAAGAAAGAAAGCAGCACAGACCCCACTCAGAGCTCCGAAGCTCCCACACCCCCCAAGACCAATGTGCTCCTGACCGCTTCTGATCCCAGCACCGTGTGCCCAGCTTCCTAGCTCCCACCCCATACTCCCCACCCTGCCTTCATCCCTATCCAGCAGGCCCAGTGCTTTTCCTTGCTCTCCCCGGAGCTATCGCACAAAATCCATCACCAGCACATCCATCACCTTGTTTAGACGTCTGCCCAACCCCATCCCAACACATTGCTTGGGTCTCACTCTCTGGGCTCATTTAAGTCCTAAGCCCTGGTACCTATGAATGGACCTTATTTCAAAAGACCACCTTTGTACACATACATAATCAGATTCAAATTAGAAAGTCAGATTCCAGAGCCAATGTTTCAGGCATCATGTGTGAGTGTGTGTGTGTGTGTGTGTGCATGTATGCGCAAGGGGAAATGAGTGTGCTCACATACATTTATACATACATACATGCCTGTGGAGGCTAGAAGTTGTCATCAGGTGTCTTCTCTAATTGATCTTCATCTTATTATTTTTTTAAGACAGGGTCTCTTGCTGAACCTGGGGCTCATGGATACAGCTAGGCTGGCTAACTAGCAGGCCCTAGGGCTCTGCCCATCTCCACCCCTCCATGCTGTGATTACAGATATGCAAGGCCACATCCAGCTTGTTATGTGGGTGCTGGGTACCCAAACTCAGATCCTCGTGTTTGTACAGTAAGCAATTTACCCACTGAGACATCTCCCCAGCCCTAAGGCTTTATTTTATTTTTTTTAACTTTAACTACTTGTCTGATTTAAGTTAAATCACTGGGAATAAAGGCTAAGCTAGAAGTTCTTCATACAAGACCAGCATCCCTACATTCTGTCCCAGCTCCTCTTGATTCTTGCTCAAAAGATGACACATTAAATCCTCAGCAGATGGTACCTGGCCAGAGCTCATATCCAAGCTTCTGAGTCCTTTTTACATTCTCTGATACTCCAGAGGGAATCTTTACTCTTCCTTAACAATGAAACTCGGCAGTCAAGAAACTCAGACCTCTGTTCCTGACTTGGGCTAGAGGTCACCTTCTTTATTAGGGGTTCCGCTCATACCCCTTGATCCTGTATACAGAGAAGAAACCATCCACCTGGGACATGCTCCAGTCTTCCATCCTATGCACAGAATGGGGGGCAGTTTCCCTAGAATATTACCCACTCCTTTATTTCAGGCACAAAGGGTGGGCAATCTGTCTGAGAGATGGTCTCCCCCCCACCATCCTATGTACAGAGAGGAAGGCATTTGCTTGAGAGATTGTCAAGTCCCTATGCTATGCACAGGAAAGGGAGCCTAGGAATGGGGGCCAATCATCACCTCCCCTCTAGCAGGTGTTGCCAGCTCCTATCTGATACCCACTCCTTTCTTCTTCACCCAGTGAACCTGACTTGTCGAGTCCAGCAGGTGAAGATAATTGCCCTGCCAGTCACGCATCCCATTTCTTTTAAGCAGGCTCTGCACTTCAGTCTACCCTGAAGCTGAGGGTGATCCTCATCTGGCCAGATATACCTAGGGGGTGACCTTGATGGAAAGGTTTAGCAAGAACAGATGAAGGAATGGCCCTGCCGCATCTTCCTCTCTCAACTCAGCACGTGGTGACACAGAGGCCAGATAAGGTTTTGACTGTGTGCAGAAAGTTAATTACACAGAGATAGGACTTGCGAGAATACTGCAGAGTCATTCTGCAGGCAGCCCAGACCCTTCCCTGGAATTCACGCTGCCATGGCTGGCTGTGAGCCTCGGTGGAGAGGCTTCTGCTAACCAGCAGCTGAAAGCATCCTGGACAGATCCTTAAAAGCCGAGCATACAAACTCTACACACAGGGGCTGGGCCACAGACTGATGTCCAAGCTTGTGTCAATGGGTGTTATAGGTCTATATGGCTACTGGGAGTGAGCTGCGCTTGGAAGTGGCTTGAGAAAGATTTAAATTTATACATTTTGCATTTCTAGAAGGCAGCCTGCTTTCTCTAGCCTTGAATACTTTGAGGCTGAAGTAAGTACCACAAATCTCTCTTTTTCACACTCATCTTCAAATTCAGCATCTCGTCTGTCAAATTCGCTGTATATTTATATGTCCCCCAACATGTCTTCCTCCCAACTTCATGTCTTTATTTTTTTAAGTAGAAAACAGAAAAGGGAGATTTATTCAATGTGGCCAGATAGGGAAGAAGGACAGAGAGACCCAGCAACCATCCCTAAGCAGGTCTTGAAGCGAGGTTGAAGTTTAAGTACAGAGCCAAGGAGATGCACATCCAAGTTGTCCCAGTCAAAATGTGATCCCACCCTCCATGGACCCATCACTGACTGAGCTTCAGTCTCATCCTGTAAGGTGAGTTGCCCATTTGCTAGAACTGTGTGAAATCTCTTTCCAGAAGACAGTCTGCCTCCGGCTGGAGCCATTTTCTTTTCCTAGCATGAGATTCGTGGGGGAAATTCCCATTTCTTTGGGGCTCACTGTTTCAATAGTCTGTTAGAGAGACACGAGCATCTGCTTAGAATATCTTCATTCCCTCTTTTTCAAATTTACAACTTATTTATTCTTAACCCACCAGGTTCAGTTGCTGTGGCCTTTATGCACATGGGTGTGGGGTTATCCATAGGGTCATGAACAATCTACCAGGGACCCCTAAAGAAAAATGACTCCCCCTTTCCAGTGGCTTCTAGTAGCTCCTCGGCTAGGGGTGTGGCTTTCATAGACCCTTCCCATCCAAATGGGAGTGTTCTGACTGGCTTGCTTTTATTCAGGTGACCATGGCTGCTATGATTTGATGTGTGTGACAACCCTGTCATGCCCCAAAGACAGTATCTCATGGTTCTCTTCCCAGTTCTATGGTTCTTGCATTCTTTCTGCCCATCTCTAGCAATGTTCCCTGAGCCTTCATGGGTGTGTGGGGGGCATCTATCAGCTTCCTGTTCCTCTCTTGTCTGAATTTTCCCCTTTCCTCCTTTTCTTATTTGCATGCACTTCATCTTCCTGCACTTTCAACACCTCCATGCTTCTCCTCATGTGGAACAAGATGTCATTTAAGGGATTCATAACCAGGGATTATAACTATTATAACTATTATAACTATTATTGTGCAAAGAATTTAAGACATGACGGCTCAGTAAGGGATGAGTGCCAACTAGTGAACACTGTTTCCCACAACTGAACCTTATTTCTCTCACACAGGTTCATTTCAGTCTCAGCTCTCACCCACCACACACGCTCTTCTCCCTCTCCCCGTCTGTCCACACCACACCCCACCCCATTGCCTGTAATTTGTTATTGAATCTATGAGTCAAAAGAGGTGTAGTTACATAAGACCCAAAACTTCACTGAAATGAAGCCACAAATTGACATGTGCGCATACACCTAATTTTAAAGATAAGGGTGTGTGTCAGCCGCTGGAAATCCCAGGAGAAAGCTAAGATGACCCCCCCCTTCTCCAACAATGTCAGAGAAGTTGGTTTCTCTGCATCTCTTCCTCTCACTCCAGTCTCAGATAGGACCTTTCCTCATGGCATTAAGACAGCTTCCAATATCCAGCAGTGACAGTGATGGAAGTGTCTGGGCTGGGGTGGAGCCAATAGGACATGATGGATCTCACTGGACTAGCAGAGCTCTTAAAACGGGAGTCACAGTGATGTCTGCACGTAACGGGGGAAGTTACTAAAACTCCCTGAACAGCTCACACAATGGGGTGAATATTACAGTGCATGAACCACACTTCAATAACATTGTTCAACTAACCCCATCACCAACCCCACAAGGGTCCTGTTACCACCGCCATTGCTGTTTTACAAATGGAGAAACAGATTTGAGGGGTTTCCATGGGTCCAGTTCCCAGGATCAAGTATCTGGTGACTTGTTGTCAGAACTAGACTAGATTCAAGCATACTTGTTGCCAGCAGTAACAACTGTCACCGACCTTTAAGCGCACTCCCTGGCTCTCACAGTATTAGCTGTGTAGTAGAGCAAAGAGGGACAGCGTCCTAAGAAGATCCATACAGCTGTGCAGCCTGCAGCAGCTGTAGTGTCCAGACAAGCAACTTCAGAGAAGAAAGACTTCATTCGGCTCACAATCCCAAACAAATTACAGCCCATCATTTTGGGGAAGTCAAGGAAGGAATCCAAGCAGCTAATCACATCATATCCACAGCCAAGCGCAGAAAGAGAATGAATGACTTGCTTGCTATTAGCTTTCTCCTCTGGTATAATGTTCAGGATCCCGTTTAGGGAATGGTACTGCCCACAACTGGCTATGTCATCCTACATTAATTAATGATCAAGACAACAACCTCCCACCAAGCATGTCTACAAGCCAATTTGATCTAGGCAGTTCCTCAGTTGAGACTTCTCCCTACATGATTCTGGGTCATGTCAAGTTGACAGTTAAAGTCAAGCAGCATACAGTCCTGTGCCTGACTCAGGTCTGGACGTTCCCTGGCCTGCATCCTGCTCTAAATCACAGCTCCCACACGTGACATTAAGAGCTGAGATCCCCATTGTATCTCACGGCTTTTCGTCACCTCCAGAGTGTAAGAAGGCACACAGAGATCATTGTTCAGCTGACTGATGGGCAGAAAATACTAGCCTAAAATACTGAACTAAATTTATTAAATTTCCAAAAAGCCACATTCAAAAGCACAAGAAGAAAAAGGTGAGGTTAATATTAACAATGCATTTAGCCCCATATATCCAAATATTATTATTTCAATGTGCAATTACCATATAAATTATTTATGTAAGTTTTTTTCTTTCCCTTTTCCATCTTCAGACAAATATTGAGTAGGTATTTTATACCCATAAAATATCTCAATTTGAACTAACCCATTTTGAGGGCTTAATGGTACATGTGACACTGTTTGTGGTGGGTCTAGACACATCAAGAAATAGCTACCAGCTTGTTACCAGCTGAGGACCCTACCAGGAACCCAGCTAGGGTCAGGGACCATTAACCCAGCTTGAGGATGTCATAGGTAACTGTCACGAATCCACCCCAGTATTTCTTTCCGACTCACTGGAAGTGCTAGGCTTCTCTCCTAGAGAGAGTGTGCACACGGCACTCACATATTCATCTTCTGGAGACATCCTCGGCCCTGGAAGGTGTTCTAAAGATGAACACTCATTTGGGGTGTTCTGAAATGGCCCACTGGCTTTACCAAACCCATCACTGGAACAGCCCCTTTCAATTCAAGGGCTGCCCCCGCACTTGCTGCCTGGGGATTCATTTACTCCCTAGTGCTTTTGGACATTCCATCTTCCCATTCCAGAACATTCTTCTTGCTGCTGAGGGAAGCATAGTTTCTTTCTGGCTTCAGTACAATTGCCACCTGTGCCTGTACACAAAGCCTCTGGTGTCATTGTTTTAGGAACAGGCCTAAATTTATCTAGGTACCATTTATCTCATCCATGTGGTTTCCTTCCCAGAATGCCCTGCTTTCCTAAATTCACCGTTGACTTTTTAATTTTAAAAAGTGTTTTATTATTTTATATGTAGTGCTATTTTGCCTCCATGAATAGCTGTGCACACATGCATGTCTGGTGCCCATGGAGCCTAGAAGAGGCTCCCTGAGATCCCCTGAGAGTTCAGTTACAGATGGTTATGAGCCACCATCTGGGTGAGGGAACTGAACCCAAGTCCTCTTTGAGAGCAGCCAGTGCTCTTAACCACGGAGTCATCTTGCCAAGCCTGTGGTCTACACAGGGCTATTTTCCTGTTAAGTAATCCATCACATAAGACATGCTTAATAAATGCAGGTGAACTGGGAGCCTGAAGCTTGCAGGGCTCTTAGAACTCTCCTTAGTGCATCCCTAAACTTCGTAGAGGAGGATGTTTACTGCTGCCTGGGGCTGGACCACACTTCCCTCAGGCAGTGCTGGCACCAGGAACAGTGATAGAAGAGCTACTTCCAAGTCCTGTTTACTGTGAAGTCACAAGGCTGCGGGCAGTCTAGGAAGACATCAAACAGTTCTGTGATGCAGGGGACCTAAGAAACCCTGTCCAGCTGAGAAGCCGGGATGTTGTCAAGCACTGCTACAAGTCCAGGTCACCTGCACAGGCACCCTTTAAAACACTCGGACGCTGCAGGCCCATGGAGGGGGAAGTAAGCAGGCTGGCACCCTGCGGTTGTCTAAGTTGGGAAATGGACAGTCACACTTCTCCCAGCCTTCAAAGGTTGCTAGGAGGGAGGTCACAGGGCAGGATGAGGAGAAATAGGATCTGCGAATCAGAGGCCCACGGTCAGCCTGCTAAAAAGAAAGCTACAGGCTGGACAGCAAACAGCACCTTCTCCAATCTCACATTGGGCGGAGGCCTGAACCAGGGTGCCGGTCTCCCCGCATGCACTCTGCTTCTTGTGTATGTGTGTGTGAGCTGAGCCAAGGGAAGAGCATTCACACGGCCTTCCGAAACACCATCTCAGCAACAAAGCAGGCAATGTGTTTCATCTTGGCCCGCGGATCCAGCTGAGTTTATGGCAGTGGGTGGCTTTCAAACCTAACATTTGATCAAAATGAAAAAGTGTCCCCTTCCTTTCACCCTGTGACAAGCCCATGCGTATAAATCACAGCCTTGCCTGGGAGGACTCCTCGGCACACAATCAGCTAGGCAGCCTGGCCACCCCAGTCCCCATCTGGACAAAGGGGGCTGGGAGTTTTCAAGGGGCCCAGAAGGCTTTAAAGGCCCCTTGTAAAGATGAAACTCAGACACCATCCGGAGCTCACTGTGGGGGAGGAGGGAGCCACACCATTCTGGGAGATTCTCATTTTATGTGGTCTGCAAGCCACAGCCATGGGGAGAAGGAATGTGTCCAAACCTGTGGGAAGAGGGACAGTTTCAGAAGAGGGAAGACACTTTGGGGTTGTGAGAAAAGGGAGTTTAGAAATAAATGTACATGCAGCTAGGAAAGGGAAAATAAAGACTGGTAAATGAGCAAAGCCCTTTGTTAATGAAGCCCTGGTAGGGCTGGCGAGATGGCTCAACCTTGAGAACCTGAGCTCTGATCCTCAGAACCATGGAAAAGCCTGGCATTGGAGGCTGGCCAGATGGCTCAGTGGATAACGGTGCTTGTCAAGCAAACCTGACAATCTGAGTTCAATCCCCAGAAGATGGAAGGAGAGAAAACTCCACAAAATTATCTTCTGTCTCCATACATGCATTGTTTCTCTCTCTCTCTCTCTCTCTCTCTCTCTCTCTCTCTCTCTCTCT
>LOJH01005436.1:5067-15570 GCA_001685095.1 Ellobius talpinus | reverse complement strand
CCTTTTTTGAAGGACAGAGTCTTAATCTCCCTGCTCTTTCAATCCCGTGACACTTGCTTCTGAGCCTAAGCAACCTGGTATCTCATTCTGAGATCCAATATCTACTCCATCACATTGGGAGCTGTCCTCGTTTTAATTTGAACTTGAAGCAGCCTAGAGTCATCTTTGAAGGGAGTCTTGACTGAGGGACTACCCATGTCAGATTGGGCAGATGAGGGTCTAACCCAATGTGGGCAGTACCATTCCCTAGGCAGATCATCCTGGGCTATTTAAGAAAGCTAGCTAGACTTAAGGCTATAGCAAGCCAGAACGCAGCATCCTCTGTGGTTTCTGCAGCTAGCTTTTGCCCTGGCTTCTTTCCGTGACAGATTGTGACTCAGAAGCATAAAACACGTAAAACTCCTTACTCGCCTGTGCTGCTTTAAAGTGTTTCATCACAGCACCAGAGATCAGCCTTGAACAGGAGCCACGTTGCAGAGTAAACAATAAAAGAGCAAAGACAAGCTCCTCCACTAATAGGGCCTGTTGGTTCTCATTTTGTGCGTACAGGCTGACATGTTCTTTCTGGAACAGCCTCTCTCCTTTGTATTGTGTTTTTTGTTTGTTTGTTTGTTTTTTAGTATTAATCCTTAGTTTTCTTAAATGTGTGCTGACTAGTTTATGTCAACCTAACACAAGCTAAAGTCATTTGAGAGGAGGGGACCTGAATTAAGACAATGCCTCCATAAGATTAGGGTATAGGGTGTAGGCAAGCCTGTAGGGGATGATTTTCTTCATTACTGATTGATGGGGAGGACCTAGACCATGGTGGGTGGTACCTCTGTGGACTTGTGGTCCTGGGTTCTACAAGAAAGCAGGTTGAGCAAGCCATAAGGAGCAAGCCAGTAAGCGCAAGCTAGCAAACAACATCACTCCATGGCCTCTGCATTAGCTCCTGCCTCCAGGTTCCTGCCCTGCATGAATTCCTGCCCTCACTGCTTTGGGTGATGAAATTTTATATGGAACTGTGAGAGACATTGATGCCCTCCACCGCCAAGTTGCTTTTGCTCAGGTGTTTCATCACAGCAATAGTACCCTTAACTAAACAATATGTTTCAAACACAAAGACGTTAAGTATGCAATACAGTACCTTGCCTTCACCTGGACTCAAGAGTGTAGTTCTTTAACTCTACCTCCTTAGCATTGACCCACAAAATAAGCGTTGTTTTTGCTTCGTTGGTTTTTTTTGTTTTTGTTTGCTTGTTTTTTCTTTTTTTTTGAGACAGGGTCTTTCATTGTAGCTCAAGCTGTTCTGGAGAGTACTATGGCTGGCCTAGAGTTATGGCAATTCTCCTGCTCCAGGCTCCCACAAATTGGAGTTACGAGTATGAGCCACCACACAAGGCTTTGAGGCAACTATTGCTATTATTTTCTTCTCTGTTCAGTCAGTATTACCACACAGCAAATGCCAAGTATGTGCCATCCCCTTATTCTAAAGACAGCAGGCTTCATGCACCAGTTATGCCTCTAGTAATTACAATATGAGCAACCAAACGCCTTGCTTTCTCCTACTATGTTTGCGATGCCTTTTCTTCATCTAAAAACATTCCAGAAAATATCAGTTAACATGCAAGTTGTTTTTTTTTTCTGTGATACACATTTTGGATGAAAGCAGTAAAGTAATATGTCTAATAAACATACTTAAAAATCTTAGGAAATTTATATAGGAAAACACCCTTGCATATTATTAATCCTCAATAAGGAGTACCATTCTAAAGTGTTTTTCTTTAAGGAAATATAAAGTTTTCTATGATGCATACCTTAGAATTGAAGTAAAGCTTTTAAATCCCTTAAAATGACCTAGAAAACCCAGGAAGGGACAATTTCCTCAAAGGCAAAGCTGTAACACATCAGACTCAAAACCATCAGAAGAGCAACAAGGAAGATAGGTATTCAGAGGACATGCATGCTCTCAGGAGAAGGGGGAAATGTGTCGACACACACTCTAATGAGAAAGACACTGCTTCAAAAGAAAGAGAAAACAGGGTCCACACAAAATCAGGAGAAGCAACATCTGTATGAGCGTGAGCAACCGTTAGAGAAGAAAGCATGGCTTATGCTGGCTCCACAACTTTTAAGCCATGTTATCATTTCTGTTCCTTCCAGGTGTCTCTATGTGAGCCGCTGTCTTTTCTTCCCATATTTCACCTGCTCCTTGGCTCTTTGTCTTACACATTCTCAGCTGAAGGAAAACCAAAGAATATTTTCTCTTTTCCAGCTACGTTCTAAAGTAATTTCTAAAAGCATACTTTCCAAGGGGCTGGAGAGATGGCTCAGTGGTTAAGAACACTTGTTGCTCTTGAAGAGTGCCCAAGTTTGGTTCCCAGAACCCACAGGGTGACTAATAAGCATTGTAACTTCAGTTACAACCTCTTCTCACACATATGGTACATGTCCACACAAAACACTCACACATGTAAAATTTTTTATATTACTATTTATTTTGTTTGTTTTATTTTAACAGCAAATATTTTGGTACAAACAAAAATTAACTAAAATAAAGACTATTAGTTGGTAAAAAAAAATACCTGCTGTTTAAGGATCCAGGTTTGGATCTCTAACATCCTTTCCTTAACCCCAGCACTGGGAGCTAGAGATAGCAGCTTCCAAGGGTTGCTGGTCAGACAGTGTAACTAAATTGGATGGTTCCATAGGCAGTGTGGCACAACCAACCCCCAAAAGTCATATAGAAAGCAATTGGAAAGCACACTCAACATATACAAACATGTGATACTTCTTTACACATAAATATGCTCACACAAGAATGTGCACACAGACATAGATACAAATATTAGTCTTAAATTTTTGTAATCTATAGAATTTTTCAGACAATTTAATTTTTCTAAAAAAGAAAAACTATCTCTTTTCATTTTACATACTAATCCCAGTTCCCACTTCCTCCCCTCCTCCCATTCCCTTATCCCTACCCCTACCCCATGCCCCCATCCACTCCTCAAAGAGGGTAAGGCACAATGCTTTGGGGAAGGCCAAAGGCCCTCCCTAACTATATCTAGACTGAGCAAGGTATCCATCCAAAGAGAATGGGTTCCAAAAAAGCCAGTACAAGCAGTAGGAATAAATCCTGGTACCACTGCCAGTGGCCCTGCAGTCTGCCCCAGCCATACAACTGTCACCATTCAGAGGGACTAGTTTGGAGCTATGTTGGTTACTTTCCTGTCCTGCTTGAGTTGGTGAACTCCCATTAGCTCAGGTAAACAAAACAAACCAAAATGAAAAAACACTTTAATAAAATAATTTTTAATGATCACTGATGATTGGAATAATCTAGAAAGACACATACTCAAATACTAAGCATAAAGATCAATGTCAAAAATAAAAAATAGCTAAAATTCTGTACAAGAGGAAACTATGGCCTTTTGGAAATTAACTCTTTTCATCAACCTGTAGATCAAATTGATTCTACTTATCCAATTCCAGAAAATTAATAAAATTTAGAATATACAAGAATAATTTCCTTGGGAGAGAAAAGCTATGTTCTGATAACTGTAGCAAAGGGCGTATTTCAGGTCCCAGTAATGGCATGGGGTACACACTTCCAGTCACGTAAAACATGCTGTTCTTGATAGCAGAAAATTTAAGTTGCTTATTGATTCCTGGTTAAAAAATAACCTACAATATTTTCCTTTCAGTCCATTGAAAAGAATTTAATTACATAGAAACCTATTATGGTCTATCAAAGAGCTCACAGGCCACACAGTACTTAGACTGGAGTCACGTTATTCCACACATGGCCATTACTGTGCAGCTAATTAGTGTGACGTACTGTGAGAGGCAGCTGATTAATTCTGTTTAGACATGCTATTGAGAGGGAACCAAGAGCGTCCAGCTTTGGAATTGCATGCTCCACCATTCACCTAACAAAAAACCTCTTCTCGCTGGATGGCTGCTCGGCGTTCAATCCAGCCTCACCCTGGGCTAACATAGGCACACAGGAAGCTATGCAATCATGTTATGTTCGTGAAACTACTGCTTGTAAAAATCCCAGTGCACTTTTCTCTCTGACACTTTAGGAGCATCCTTAAAGAGGCAGCTGCGCCGCTACTAACCTCTAGTCTCAACTCAGTGGGTGACCAGATGTTTCATCACCACAGAAACACATCCCAGGACTTCTGTCACTTCAGCTACTTCCTCTAGTTTGGAGAACAAGATGTGACCTGCTCCAAGAGTCAAAGGAAGTGCCTTTGTTACACTCTGTGATATCGTGTCCAGAGGCATCTAAAAAAGAGTCAAGGGACTCAGGCTACATTCACGCTTACCCTCAAATCTCCAGGCTTGCTTTCTCAGGTTGAATGTTGTGGTCACCTCTTCACCTTCATCTCCATGTCTACCCCAAAGGCTACTGGAAGCGATGCACTCTATATTACAGGTGTGCTGATTTCTTCCCTCTAGATTCTAAGGAAAGAACTTAATACGGATTTTATGCAGGGAGAGCAGGAGTGAGATACAAGTTGAACATTTATTCATTTTGATCAATGCATTGAATTCCACCCAAGGAAGAGTGGGATGGATCCCACAGATGTCACAGAAAGCCATCTATGATAGTGAGCAGACCTGGTCAACTGGGCATATGAGAGGGAGCTCCTCCTCGGCCGGAATCTCTGAGTATATCCCATCTCTTGTTGGCTTCCCTTGTTTAATTATTCTGTCACTGCCTGATAATAGTTCTTATTAATATCCATTGGCACTATCAATTTTGCAGGTCAGTCATTTCATACTTTAATATGACTATAAATAACCTTGAATCTCATTAAAAAGTCAGAATCTGGCTCAGATTTTGCTTTTGATTCAAAATTATGTCATTTTATCCAGTACCCAGGTTATCCCCAAACCAGTTTCTCTTCTTGTCAGACTTTTTTTGGGGGGTATTTTAAAAGGGTCCCATGGAGACAAGGATGACCTTGATCTTTTGATTCTTCTGCCGTCACTTCTCTTGCCGAGATTTGAAGTGTGAACCACCAGGCCAGCTTTATACAGTGCTGGGGATCCAATCTGAGTCTCTTTCATGCTAGGCCAGCATTCCACCAACTTGATATTGCATTATGATAATTTTTCAAAGAACCCACCCTGGGGTGCTACCCTTCTATCATCCATAGCACAGTCAGCTGGATCTGGTATTAGATATGATCCATCATAACATCTTCCCTAAGAAGTTATCCTCAACTGTAGCTAGCTCAGTGGTAGAGCATTTACCTAACACTCATGAGGAATGATGACAGCATGGGTTTGGATACCCTATTGGAAAGGGGGTCTCGTCCCTGCAGAAGAATGATTCTCTCTCTCTCCTAAAAGCCCATAGGTCTTCATCTAAGGATGAGGCCTTATGAGATTCTCCATCCACTTTGGGATGTCAGTTGGTGTTGTCATTTTTAATGTGATTGTCTTGTTTTTTATATAAACAAGGTTATATTATATATGCTGTATACACACATATGCATGCTGTAAGATTAAGAGAGGTGATAATTTGGTACAAACCATGAATTTTGTGTAATAAAAAAACTTAGAAGGTCAAATTCAAATTTCTTCTTCAATCTACAAAGTATGTCTGTATTCTAGGAAAATACAAGTGTCTCAGTCCTACTTAAACATGATATTTAAACCACACTGCATGGTTTAAATAGTTAGTACTATGTTCTTATTTCCAGAATAAATTAAGGAAAGCAAATCATAAGAAAGAACATCACACTGACCTCAGCATTGGCCTTGACAAGCTGATAAGCCACGATCTTCTCCCGTCTGTTAATCACAGATCTGATCAGATGAGCCAGATCATGTAGCGGAATGTTTACCTCTGCATCACCTGTGTCTTGGGCACAAGCAAAAAGCACAAGAAGAAGAACAACAACAGAAACAGCAATGACAAAAGTGAGGAGCATAGTGAGAGCCCTGCTGCCATGATCCTTGGCTCCTACTGTTCCCTTCCACCTTAGCCATGTCGCCCTTCGGTGCTGGATGTAAAATGCTCACATCCAAAGACATTAGGCTGCTCCAGCATTTCTCAGATCTCGCAGTTTTCCAAGGGACCTTTTTTATAAATTGCCTGGAAGAAAGTCAGTTCTTTGGCTGTATCCACGCCTTCATGGTTGAGATGTAGCTCATCACTTTTAAACTGCAGAAAGAAAAGTTCCAGGGAGAAATATCCTAGACATTGACCCATGCTTAACTTTCACGGTTTTCTCTCTTGGAAAGCACGACACAGATTTACGCACCGATTTGTTCTATGGTAGACTTTGTTTCTTGCAGAAGTTGAGATTGTGTCTCCCAGTGTTCAGTCAGGAATCATGAAGGTTCAAATGTGGAAGCTGAAATGACAGTAGACATTGAAGGTTCTGCCCCTATTAATCATCACTGAAACATAAGCCCAGTGGCCTCATCTGACAGGGGCGTCACCTTCTGTTGCAGATATGGCCACCTTCCGAACTCATTCCTAGTGATTACAAATATAGCTGCCAAGTCACAAAACAAATAAACAAGCAAACAAAACAAAACATGTATGCCCACCCTAGCTGTGCCTGCTTATTCAAAAGGGTGTGCTTTACCTAGACAAAGTTATTGAATTTCATGAGCAAATTAAAGCATAGATATATCCAAAATAATATTACCGTTCTAGTTTCCTGTGCATTCTTTTCTGAAGCCAGATGTTCCCTCTGTCCTCTGACTTCTGGTTTCTAGATGGCAAGGTAACTGCTCCAAACCTTCAGTCTTCCTGTCCTTCCCTCCCTCACCCATCTTCCCTCCTCTACTCCAGCCCTACGTGTCAGTTCACACTCCCTTGGGCTGTATTTCTGCAGACACTATACACCAACATCTGCTTTGTGCTAAAGACCATGATTATGTGGACTCCTGAGACAGCCTACAGCATTAAAGGCTGAATCCATAATAGATTGACCTTTACCCTGAAGGCTACAATTCTTCAAACTTAATTTTGCTCTAAGAGACACTACTTAGCAATTTTCTATTTAAGAAGAAAGATATGGACTATTGGGAAGCTGTATCAACTGAAGGAAAGCCAGACAGCTGATTTCTTTGCAGCTCTTCCCACTGACTGAAATCAAAGTGCACATTATCTTGAATATATAAAACCTAAAGTGTTCTGCATAATATTGGTCCTGAACAAGTACCAGCAAATGTAAGATAACCCAGAGATATGTCCTAGTGGTCATTAATTTGTTGGGTTTTTGCTTATCTTCCTTTGATTATTGTCGACCATATGCTGTTTCATCAGTGACTGTGTATGGAGGAGAAGACAATGGCAGATGGCAAGAGGAACAGTGTGCACAACCTGTGAACGAACAACCTTCTGTGTGGGCAGTCCTGTGAGTGGGCTCCATGTAGTCTAAAACTGTCCTTGAAATCCTTGAGTTTACTTTTGGACCTTAGAGTTAAGGCCTGAGAGTGACTCCAAGAGACAGCAATAAGTAAGGTGGACATGCAAACTCGTGTCTGCTTCACCCAAATACTGTGAAGGCTTTGGGGGAAGAGGCTCCAATGATAGCTCATCCAAGACATTTTAATTGAAAATTTGACAATCTGGCTTTTAATTTCATTAGATTCTGTAATGGCAAAGCTCACACGGCTCTTTTATATGGGGTGTTCTGGGTGTGTAGAATCGTAGGATGGAAACTCATGTTTGATCTAGCTCCCAACTTTAACATGTATTTCCCAATGAAATAGTGATGATACATTGATTAATGTTGGACAGCATAGGGCAGCAAGCTGCTTGTGTCAGATTTGTGGGTCAGTGTGTCCACAACCACATACATATATGAATCCTTTGTGCTGGCAGCAGGACCCGTGTGGATGCTGAGACACCATACTGTCCTAAATTAAAAATGTATGTTTTCTATGATGTGCTCTTTATAGAGAAAGGCAAATTCATAACTTTGAAATGTTTGCAATTAGATGAAATGACATTCTGCATTTTTAGTGTCTAGTACAATAACTTGAGAACACTGATAAAAATTTCCTGAAAGTATCATCTTTTCTGACATAAACATTCTGTAATACGTAAGTCTTATTAAAGTCAAGGAACAGCCTTCTAGATAAACATGGGGTGTATCTAATTGTTCTTATCTCCTCTTCAGAAGATCACCAAATTCCTTGATATATGATTGATAGTCTTCTTATATGATACTTAATCATATAAGCCCTTGGGAAATTTTAACAATGACATAGTCAACCCGTTTTCTCAACTTTACCATTCCCTGATCTTCTTTCTTTTTTCTTATCATTTTTATCTTATTTTATGTGTGTGTGCATGCATGATATGTGTGTGTCTCTGTCTCTCTGTCTCTGTCTCTCTGTCTCTCTGTCTCTGTCTCTGTGTGTGTGTGTATGTGTGTGTGGAGGGGCATGTGCTGATGTCAGAGGACAACTCTGTGAAATCAGTTCTTTCCATCTACCTTTACATCGACTCCAGGGATCCAACCCAGGTGTCCAAGCTTGAATAACAAACCTTTTTACCTTCTGAGCCATCTTGTCTACCCAACATTGTATTTTCTGCATTAGTAGGTTCTCAACTGAGACCTTTGATGTAGAAGTTTTTCATAGCTTCTTTGTATCGCTCTACTTCCCACCTAGCAAAGAAACTGATAAATATGAATGCATGGCAGGCCTGTCCAGTAGTTATCATATCTTACTACAAGTGCTATTACGAAAGTAGAAGATAAAGCATAGAGCAGCAGTTCTCAACCTTTAGGTCATGACCCCTTAAGGGATTTAAATGACCCTTTCACAGGAGTTACATGAGACCATCCTGCCTATAAGACATTTACATTATAATTCATAACAGTAGCAAAATTACAGTAATGAAGTAGCAAGGAAAATACTTTTATATTTGGAGGTCACCACAACATGAGGAAATGCATTAAAGGTTCATAGCATTAGGAAGGCTGAGAGTCACTGGCTTCCAGGATGTCATTGTTCCTAACCATTGAACATTATGGAGTGTACCATGTACTACATATTACACATATACAGACTTGGCTCTAGCTTTTATTTCACAACAGATGGAAAATGAGAAGAAAGCAAGAAAAGGGTTGTTTGTGGCAGTGTTGACTTTGTCTGACATTGGCTGGTGAATGCAGTCTAGATCATTCCTGGTCTTTTTCCTTTAAGGCTTATGTAAACTATCTCTTTATAGCCTCTACCAGATGTTAAGAAATTACATAAATGAAGCTAAATATAAGAACATTGCTTTATACAAAGAAACTGAGTAATTAAGATGAAGTGATGCAGTGTATTTTAGTATTCCAGGATCTTAAAAGAAGGATGAAAACCCTACATTCAACACAGAGAAGTCCATGAAATATATTACCAGAGTCTCACTCCACCCTCCCTCCTTCTGCTCAGTTATTGTGTTCTTCATCAAAAGATTTAAGAGGAGACCATTTATAATAGTTACAATGATATAATATTTATAATATATAAGACACACAGAGCTCATTATAAAACAAGGCACCCCTGAGGGATAAAAGAAGACAATGGCCATGGGGCCTGCTGAAGAGGAGAACACTGTTGTGGAGTGACAGTAGACAAGGACAGAGAGACCACAGTGCCATGCTGAAGTAGATTTTATAGTATTCTTTAATTTTCTAGATAGCTGTCCTGATAGTCAGAGATTTATTTAGGTGATTTACAGGTGCATTTTGACTAACTCTCATGTTTGAAGACACTAGAATATCTTCCTTCTTTGAGAGAAACCCATGTCTCCACCCAGGGTTAGAGATACAACTCAGAACCCATTCCTGGTATCTACCTGCCTATGTATGTATGTATGTATGTGTATGTATGTATGATTCTATCTATCTATCTATCATCTATATATTCGTGTGTGTGTGTCTGTGTGTGTCTGTGTCTGTGTGTGCATGTGCCATAGAACTTAAATGGAAGTCAAAGAACAACTTGCAGGAGTGAGTTCTCTCTTTTATTATATGAGTTCCAGGATCTAACTCAGATTGGCAGACTTGACAAAAAGTTTTCACCTACTTATCCATTCCAGTTGCCATCAGGTAACATTTCTTGACAAAAAATTTATATAGCAGAGTAGATTACAATGAAAGTCCCCTCCCCCAAAAATAATCTTCACAAGAGTCATGTGTAGTAATATGTCATTTGTATTTTAATAAATAAAGCTTGCCTGAAGATCAGAGAGTAAAACAGCCGCACTGATTAGCTTTACAGACCAAGCAGTGGTTACATACACCTTTAATCCCAGTAGCTACACTAGTTTGCCATAGAAACTTGGTGGTAGCAGTCCATGGCTTTAATCCCAGTCCTAGAGAGGAATGTAAGATGTGAGGAGACAGCTCTCAGACAGTCTCATTCTGAGGATTCCTGGAGGCAGGATAGCCATTTTGGATTGAGGTAGAGGTAAGATCCAGCGACTGTCTGTTTTGCTTTTCTGACCTTCAGGTTGAATCTCAATATCTGTCTCTGGGTTTTTAT
>LOJH01005435.1:82500-103447 GCA_001685095.1 Ellobius talpinus | reverse complement strand
GGGGGTGAGCTGGGGGAGAGGTGGCCCAGGTGGTAAACTAGGGGGTGGCCAAAGGAGTGAACTGGGGGGTGGCCCAGTGAGCAATTACTCTAGCTTGAGGGCTTGAGTTTGGGTCTCCTCCATGTTAAAAATAAACAAAAGCTGTCATGGTGGCATGTCTCTGTAATCCCAGAACTGGAGAGACAGGCAGATCTGCAGTAGATTGGTCATCCATTTCAGATAGACAGTAAGCTTAGACCCCTCCCCCAAAGTAAGGTGGAGAGCAGCAGGTGAAGACACCCTGTGCTGACTGCTGACTACACACACACAGACAGGAGAGAGAGACACACACACACAGACATACATACACAGACATACCCACATACACACCCAGAGAGATACAGACATAGAGACACACACCACACAGAGACTCACATAAACAGACACACGCACACATACACACACATAAATATACACACAAACAGATACACACACAGACACACACAGAGACACAGACACCACAGACACATACAGCCACACACAGAGACACAGACACACACAGACACAGACACATACACACAGAGAGACATGCACACATACAGAAACACACAGAGACACACAGAGAGACAGACAGACAGACACACACACACATGCACGTGCGCGCACACACACACACCAGGATTACCCAAAACATCACAGTATAAATATTAAATGTACACACTGGCACCAATTCTAGCAAGAAGAAAAGACTTTTTTTAGAGCCTTATCAGAAACAAAACCTTTGTGGAGTCAGTTAAGATGATAACCTCAAACATCAAAAGTACTTTCTGGATTATGAAGATAGCCTTGAGCAGAACAGTGGCCATGTTGGCAAGTACTGGGTTCTAGGCTGAGCTGTCCCATTGATCAGTAGAGAGCTCTGGGAAAATCACTTGACCTCCTCCCTAGTTTCAGTTTCTGAAATACTGACTCTGGGTGTTTCAAGGAATAAACAGTTATAGAAATCCAATTCAATCACACTTTAAGTGTTTTGAATAACTAATTCTTTGGAAATTGGCAATTTAGCCATTGTGTTTATTAGACAAGTTGGTGTCTTTTCCTGTTCCCTGCATGGATGTTGATTCTCCAGACTTGATGCCACTCTTCTCAGCCATGGTATCTGACAGCTGGATGTTCCAGGCACTGTGTTTAAAGGCAATGGATTTTACAGTAACAAAACCAGACTTGGTAAAAACAGCATATATGAAATGGGTCCACGGTGAGGAGACGAGGTGCGTGTCATCCGGGTACTGCAGATTTGCTGCAATGGGACAGATTTGATATTGGGTCCATCTACATGAAATCTTGATTCATCAGAAAAATATTTTCCAACAGCATGCTTTAAGGCCTAAGAAACCTCTAGGTACAGCTGTATTTTAAGCCACATTCTTCCTAAGATGTTGTTTTTTAAATATTTATTTTTATTTTTAAAATTTATGTATGTGTCTCTCCGTGTGTGCCCCCATGTGTGCAAGAGACCAGAAGAGGATGTCAAATCCCCAGTGCTGGAGTTACAGGTGTCATGGGATACCCAATGTGGGTGCTGAGAGCTGAACTTGAAGTACTGCTGAGCTATCTCCCCAGCCTTCTCTTTTATCTTTCTTTTCAGACCAATTATCGGAGTTTGTGGCAAGCATCCAAATCTGTTCTAACCGTTTTTTTTTCTTTCTTCCTGCAAGTTAGAGACATCATCAGGAGGCTTCTTAGGGAAGTTTCTTACTATCTCTCTACTTCCTATGTACTCCTTTTCCTTGTTTGCATCTCAAGTCGCCTGGCTTACTGCCCCTTACATTTATCTGTGCTGATAATGACTGTCTGCACTAGAGTGAACGGTAGGGCACTTCAGGTTGAGGAAGGCTGAAATAGCTCCGACAGCTCTACTTCTGAGGATGCCTTTGAGCACTGCTGGGCACTTTAATCAGTGAGAATGAGCAAGATCTACCTTCACCCAGTGTGTGTGAGCACCAAGCAGTGGAACAGAACAAAAAGCATGGAGGTGAATTTTCTCTTCTGGGTCTGAAACACTGGATTTTCTACCAGTGTTACTCATCTACATAAGATTGTTGCGGTTTGATTATAAACAATCCTTCTCCATGTGATGAATGAAGTCTTGGTGTCCAGCTAGTGGCACAATAGGAAGATTGCTGGGTCATAAAAGTATTGACTTCATTAAAGAGTTAACCCATTGTTGAATTCACAACGATGGGCTATCAGGAAGTGGGGCACCTGGATTACTGCAGGAAAGTTTCTGAAGGTTGTCTTTTATCCCTGGTCTGTTCGTTACTCTTGTTTCTTTGATTCTTGGTCTAATTCCTGGTTCCCAATGAGCTTAGTGGCTCTGCTTCAGCAAACCATTGCCCTGCGATGTTTCCCAGCACCAGCCCAGGAGAAAGGACGCCAGTTGATAAAGGACTGAAATGATGAGACCCAGCAACTGTTTCTTCTTTTAAAGTTGCTTGCCTCAGACATTTTATGGCAGTGACAGAAAGTAACTAAAAGCGTGTGGAGCAGGGCTGTAAGCCTAGAGCTGTAACCTTTTTCTGACTGGAGCTTCACTGGCTCTCCTGCTTAAAGACCTGTCCTGGAGGCCTCCAAAATCTTGTAAGACAGATCCTTTACTACCCTGCCCCCTTCCATACACACGGGGATGGCAGGAGGGGTGAAGCCTGAAGCTCAGCAGATGCCATTTTCTTAGATCTCAAACCCAACCTCTTTTTGCTCTCTCCATGCCCCGCTCACAAGCTCACACATGGATGTTTGATAAAACTGCATTCTGACTGTGGATGCTCACAGGAAAGGAAGGGCACGAAACTGTGCTCTAGCCACACCGATCAAATCATAAATAATGCTGTACTTTTCATTTTATGCTTTTAAGGATTTTAGGGTCCAGAGATGCAAATTGTGGGGTTTTGACACACCAGAGTCCTGGGAAATGTGTTGTTTGTGCCATGGGTTTCTGAGTATCAAAATGTACTCCTCCCCCAAACACACACAAGCATCACAATGTGTGGGCTCTTGCCTTGCTTTTTGGTTTTCTTGTGGGTGCAAAATCTTTCCACGCACAGCTCACTTCTGCCTGCTCTTCAGATGGTGCTCTGCCAGCATCAAGCCTGCACCAAGGCAGCATACTGCTTATCTTCTCATCCTGCTTCTGAACTGGAACTCTCCACGGATGCAACATAGCACAGATCCCTGCCTGCCACTCCCAGCAGCCGCCATCAGAAAACTGGAGGTGGTGATAGCTGCAAATGGATGAACCGGACTGCGAAGTCCTGGCTTCCCTGACAGTTACCCAGACACATCACATCGCACAGCTAAGAAGTCTTAGCTGAAAAGTTGGTTCTCCCAGCGATCATAGGAGGCCAGGCATGAAGAGGAGACAGCAATGCTAGCCTCTGCTCACTTTTCTTCTAGCTCCAGGCTGAAATTGTTCTACCCTCTGGTTCCCCGTGACTTTCTGAAGAAACACAGGGGCTGAGAAACAATATGGTAGCTGTGGAGCTGAGGCTAATTTAATAACATGCCAGTATGTAGTTGCCTCCCTTCTATCTGGCCTGGTTTCCCGTTGTCCTCACCTGTGTGTACTCCCCTGGGACTGCAGCCTTAGAACCTATCAGGTACTGTGGCTTCTCCCAGCTTTGTTTTAAAGGGATCCTGGACAAGGGTGATAACCCTGGCTTTCATTAACATTACTATCTCACTATGAGGTAATGAAGTGATGAACTCTTTCTGCCTTAAATCCACAGGGGAGGCTTGGGGCTGTTAATCCGGAAAATGGCTAAAGTACCCTGATTTAGCTCCCAGAATCCACTGCTGTCCTGCCTGACCCAAACTGCGGCTCCATCACAATACTGGAGGACTCAGAAAAGAACTTTCAAAGCAAGCTTGCTTTCTTGTGGGAGAGATCTGGAAGGCAGATGCAGGTGTTCCCGAAGGAGAGTAAGATAACACCAATTCACTACCTAACCATAAATACATAGTGGGACCGTCCAGGCATCTCACTTGCTGCCTGGTTCTCACGGCAGTTCACAAACCTTTTGGGGGGGAAATCTCTGTTTTGCAGTTTCTGAATGTCACAGGATTATGTGTGTGGTAATCAATTTTATTAGAATTATGTACAGACTAACATAAACAGGTTATGGGTAAAGTATAAATTTCTTATAGATTAGAGCAAATTTGTTTTGAGGGTGACTTTGGAAACTCCCAATAGTAGATTTGCTTACATCCTCCTTCTTCAGGGTGCCCCACCAAATTATGAAGCCTTAAATTAGCCAAGCTATGATTGATTATATTCTTTGGAACCATGTTTTGTGCCTCTAAAGTTTAGAATTCTGAACTAATATTAACATCTGTGAGCATCCTGCAGCTATGATACCTGAATGATTCAACAATAGCACACCTGCCACATCTCCACACACACCCAGGTAAGGTAGAAGAATGGTGAGTTCTGTGTGTTTGTGTGTGTGTACATGTGTATGTGTGTGTATGTGTATCTGTGTGTGCATGTATGCATGTGTATGTGTGTGTATCTGTGTGTGCATGTGTATGTGTATGTATGTATGTACATCTATGTGTGTGCACATGTGTGCATCTGTGTGTGTGCATGTGTGTGACTCTGTGTGTATGTGTGTGTGCATGTGTATGCGTTTATGTGTATTATGTGTGTGCATCTGTGTGTAGGTGTATGTGTGTGTATGTGTGTGTGTATGGATATGTGTGTATGTGTATATATGTATCTGTGTATATGTGTATGTATGTGTATCTGTGTGTATATATGTGTGTATGTGTAAGTATGTGTATGTATCTGTATGCATGTGTATGCACATGGTTTACGTGTGTTCATGTGTGTGTGTACATGAGTAGAGTGTATGTAGACACAATGGTTGATGTTGGTGTCTCCTTCACATTCTCTATCTTTTATTTACAGTTTTAAGATCTATTTTGATGTATGTTTGTATCTGTGTCTTTGGGAGCGGATATACACATGTGTCTATCGGTGACTGTAGAGGACAGAAGAGGGTGTTGGGTCCCTTGGAGCTGGAACTATAGTCATTGAATGCTGGAATACAAACTCCAGTTCACACAGTTGAACAGCACGTACTTTTGCCTTCTATAGCATCGCTTCATTCCCTTCCATTTTATTATTTGAGACAAGGTCTCGCTCTGTACCTGGAGCTCACCAAGTACAGATAAACTAGCTTGGCGGTCAGCTTTAGGAATCCTCTGTCTCCACCTCCACCAGGACTCAGATTACAGTTGCTCCAGCCAGCTTTATGTCTGCCCTGGGAATCCGAACTCAGGTGTCTGTGCTTGTCCAAGGAGCATTTACCAAGTGAGCTCTCTCTTCAGCTCCCAAAGTGTCGGTTTTACTGATATTGTCCAGTGTCTTTGTCCTTTCCCTCCAGATCCTTCCCACTGTAAATTTCTTATGTAAGGTAAAGAACCTATAAACATTCTAGGGTTCTGATTATCTCCTCTACATAAAAGAGATAAAAGAGAAAGATCCAGAAGGCTATCTAAGGAAAATTACCAAGGCAAAAGACCCAACACTTTCTCTTGGATATTGTGTGTGCACTGTGGCTGGCTTTCTTCAAATAATCAGATGCATATGAAAAAGAGTTTGATAGAATATCTTCCAAAGTTTGATAGCAAGGTTGAAAGTTTACATTTACATTAGCAATAACAAGTAAACCTGGAAAAAACACATCTTATACTCTCAATAATAAAAAACAGATTTCAGCCGTCCACTGTGGAAGATAAGTAAGTGATATTTCCATGCATTCTGCAGCAATTATAACAAAACTGCTGTACTACAGAGAGGCAAGCAAACCAAAGATGCAGCCAAAAATGTAGGCAAATGTGAGGGTTTGATCAATAAAGTATCATGTCGTTTCTGTGGGCTTAAATGATGCCTGTGGTATTTATAAACTTTCCAGTTTATGGAAGTGTAATTTTTTCCTCACTGCAAAGCATACAATTTTTCTGTCATAACTTGTTCTTTCTTCAGCGCAGTCACTCGATGGTGGGTCTTTGGCCCTGAGGAATCAGGGTTCATTGCTGGGCTTGCCTCATAAGGCCATCTTATCAGTAGCTCACCTCAGTGTTCCAAGTCTCTCTCAGATAGTCTTCCCTCAGAATGGATGGAAATCATCTCCCAATCCAAAGGTGATATTAAGGCCATAAGAGTGGCCTTGTATACAATATACCTTGCTGTATTATGTTTCTCTGTCTGTATTAGCAGCCCTCGACTTGCCCCACCATTTGTTCTGTGCAAAGCTCTGTAACAACGAAGAACAGGTGCATAGTTAGTATTAGAACTTGGGAAGAAAGAGGCAGAGGGTCAGAAAAACATTTTAGAGGTCTCAGAGGTAAACCTCTATGCTTTAATGTTCTTATCAAACTATCTTTTAATGTGTGTGTATTGTGTATACAGAAACTTTTTATCTTAATTTTCTCAAATTTTATGCACTTTTTAGGTCCCTATGTTTCATAGTCAATTTATTTTATTAGCTATCGTTTTTGCCACTATGTTGCTTTTTAAAAGCAACCAGAATATTAACTATGCTATGCAAATGAAAATCTGTGAATTTAATCACCAGAGGAACCAGTAAATCCTACAGTGTCCAGTGGGAGAATTTGGAGAGCCCTATTATATTTAATAACTCACAGAGCAGCATGCAGAATGGAATCTAAATCAAGCCAGCTCCTACTCACAACTCTTTGCAGATATTCTCTGGATAAGAAGACGTGCTTTCCCAAACAAACAAACAAACAAACAAACAAAACAACAACAGCAACAACAACAACAAAAACCCCAAACCTGGAAAGCTGAAAATATAGACCACAGCCCATTTTTCATTTTGGTGAAACCCTGTGAGGATAGTGGCATCACATTAATATTTATCAAACTCTATAATTCTTCTAGGTGTAAAGATAAATGAAAATATCCTTCAAGGTACATGCAAAACACTTCCAAAGATTGCCCCGGTTAGAAAACTGAACTGATGAAAGTGATCTAAAGTCATGGAGGACACGAAATCCATCCCAACAGCTTCTACACAGCCTGGCACACAAATATGAACAGTCCCTGATATCGTATGCCTTTCGTGACTGCCCATGTCCATTTGTAAATGTAAAAGGAAGACCACAAACAGAGGAAAGAGCACAAACACAGGTGGTCAGCTTGCTACCCCATTGTGGATTACTTCTTTATGGTTGTCGCTATGCTCATCATTTCCTGGTTATGTAGGAACAATAACAGCCCAAGACCGATCCACAATGCAGACATAAACCAGCAGTCCTCCATTAAAGCTAAATTGTCTTCAACCAACAGCTGAAGCAAAGGTCAAGAAAAAAAGCACCTGCTGAGAACTGTGGTACACACTTACTCCCCATCATTTCCCAGAAGCTTCTCTTGCCTTTCCTGCCTGACTTACACGACAGCTCCTAAGTTCATCAGAGCAGTGCGCACTGCTCAGCGCTCCTCCGGGAAGTCTTACTGTTTTTCTTGCAAATCATTACGGTCAGAAATCCCAGAGCCAAGAAAAGTTTCTGTTGTCACTTGATTGTAACTTCATTCCTCTCCTTTGCTTGTTCGGATCCCAAGGGAAGCAAGGGCAAGTCTGGGCCAGCATCTGTGCTTTGCTGAGTCAGATGAGCTCTAGTAATAAGATATCACATCTGAAGCAAATGAATAAAAGGAAAGCAACTAAGAACTAAGTTGCCTTGAGTTGCACCAAAATCTCCAAATCCATCCTGAGCTTATCCAAGTGGAATTACCAGTGGTTTGAAGAAAGGTAGGAAAGATAAGCAAACATCTGTAAGACAAATATTGTTCCCAATGCATCTGAAACCGAAGGAAAGGAAACTCAGAATGCAGTAAGTCAAAGATGCTACGGTGGGGGTCAACCATTCTGTCAATACCTGGGCTGGGATCACAGTTTTGTGATCGCACAGAACTCTTCAGTTTTTTCTAACAATACAATATTTCCCTTTCTTGGTTTACATCCACCTTCTGAATTATCTGGTGATCAGAGACTACAGAGAAATGATTCTAAACATAGAACTGGCCTCACTTCTTCAGTGGAACTAAATATATGCTACTCAGCTCATGTCTTTATTGTTGCCTTGGCTACCAGGTGAGATGTAGCTGTCTTTTTGCAGAGAACCAAAGCACAGCATGACAATGATGGAGAGTTTGAAATATTCAGGTCACTCTATTGTCCGCCGAGCCTCTTTCTCTTGTAGCTGGTTGGACTGGGTCTTTAGAAAAGCAAACGGTGTCCATTTGTGATGGTGGAGACGCAGGGCAGGAGTTAGATGGCAAGGTAAGGACCTGGGTTACTTTCCTCCCTTTGAAATAGAAAGCTATCACCTCTATGCTGCCTGCAATCCATCTTATCAGGGTTATGGAAACCACTTAATAAAACTTGCTGGAAAAATCTTCAAAATACATTTAAACTTAAATCTGTTTTAAAAGCATTTACCTAAGAAGAATATTTCACAAGTTAGGGTCCTGGAAGAAGGCAGACAGCTCACATTACTAAACTGAGGAAGAAGCATATATTCAGTACTCCCCGAACAAAGGCAGGGGTGAAGGTCAAGAAAAGTCAACAGTTTGTACTTGATATTCCAGGACCAGTGATAGCCCAGTCACCATGGGATGCCCAACAGCACCTAGTGTGAAAAGAGACAAAAGAAGAAATACCCAGAACCCAGGCTTCCTGCTGCTTCACTTAATGTCAGAGAACAAAAGATCAAACTTGCCCATAGTCTTCTGGACACACAACAGGATACAAAGTAGATTTGAAGAGTCAAGTGAACATACCTATAAACTTATAAAGTTTTATTTATTGGTTGTTGGGATATTTTGTCTAAAAGAGCAACTTTTTCAATAATTATTATGTCTCAGACCCTTCTGTGCCTATGAGCTTCCCCTGCAACATCAGAGGAGTAAAATCTATAGGAAACAAACCGTGGTTCCTGGGACTTCGGAGTGTGGTCACACACATGAGCATGTTATGAAAAATGTGGCATGTAAACAAACATTAGCATTGCTGTCCTGGAACATTCTGGAAAGGCCACCACTATGGAAGGTCCATCTCTTTCACATCACTAGTGTCTGCCCAGTGTTTCTCCCTTAGGTAAAATCAGCTCATGTGAGATGAGATAGATAATAGTCTCTGTTCTCACCGTTTCATTGTGCCATCATTTAGCAATGATTCGTCTTTTCTCTCCCTTAGTAAAGGAGCTGTCATCCACTTAGACTTCTATAACAAAACACCTGACACTGTGCAGTTTTCGACAAACACAAAAATACTGCTTGCAGGTTTAGAAACTGGCAAGTCCAAAATCAATGTAAGAATTGACCCAAAGTCTGGCAAGTGCCCGTTCCTCGTAGATGGTTTCTTCAATGGTACTCTCACACAATGGAAAGGGAAAGAAATCCACTTGTACTGCTGTCCTAAGGTTTATGTCCTGTTTATGAGGGTGGAGCCTTTCCACAAAACCCACCTCATCATACTACTCCGAAGGGCTACTAGATCCCAATACATGGTTTCTGGGTGGATGCTGACTTTCAGGGACTTTACGACTGTCTTTCTTTGTCACAAATCAGTGCTGAGCTTGTCCTAGGGCTGTGCTCTGACTTTCAGAACATCAGAAGGTTCTGCATGGAGTCTCTGAGCGTCTCTGTGAGTCCAGGATCCTTCGTGTGAGGAAGACACAGGGACCGCATATGATGGCTTGTTGGGTGCAGGGAGGGGAATAGGGTAAAACTGAGAATCTTTACCATTAGGTTTCAAATCTCAGAACTGCTAGTGACCAGATACGTAATCCTGAATGGGAAAGCCTTTGAAACTGCCTCATTGACTTTGATAGCAACTTCTCCTGGGCCTGGCCCTTTATAGGGATTCAGTGAGTGGAAGAAATAAATAGTAATGATAGATAACACAACATCTTCTCAATTATCTCTGACTGAAGTCCAAAGTAGGATTGGTTTGTCTTAATTAAATATTTTTAATTAACCTCAAGTAAGCGAATTAATAAAATTTGTACTGTAGTTTGTGGTGTACGAAACAATCTGATATAAATTCACAGTTTAAAACATACATTGTGTTCTTTTACATTGTTATACCTCTGAGTAGTCATGAATATGGATTCCTGTTGTGCCAAAGAGTAAGAATTCATTCTTTGTGAAGGAAAAACTGATTAAATTGCATCTTACACACTAGTGATTTAAATTGTGATCAGACTCAATGTAGCATGAGGAGAGTTAATCCAGCTACTGTGAATATTATTAAACATTTCATAAACGCTGGTGCATGGGGAAGAATTTCAAAGGTGTGGTTTTGTGCTCTGAGTGCCAAAAAGTCAAGACCATAAATCTACAAAGTGCATTACATCTCTCAAACACTTCCCCTCATGAGGTACAAGCTCCCGCAATCTAGGAAGTGCACTACCTATCCCAAACACTTCCTTTCATGAGGTACAAACTCCCATAATGACTGAAGCACAGATAGGTTTAGGAGCCATCAGAAAGACATTCAGAAAAAGATTACCCACTGAGGAATAATAAAAAAAGTTTACTTGAATTATAAGATTAGATTAGAAAAGAAATGTGTCTAGTACCTGAGTTAAATCATCTTCCATTTAAATGGATGAAAAAAAAAAAGACCTTAGAAAAAATGCAGACTCTGCCAGCCCCTTTCTTGGGAGTTAGGGTTCAGACATACTTCCAAAGCCTGTGTGGTAGGAGCACTTACAGAACTGACATGAAGTTTCTCAGCTCACCCAAGATCTACCCACTTTATGGTCTGGGGCCTTGCCAGGGATCACACATTGTAAACAAATCTCCGGGATTCTTGCTCCAAATCTGAAAGCTGGTGAGTAATACAGGATACCGAGTAACCTTTGGCAGCTGCCTTCAAACTTTTAAAAGGCAAAAATAAAAACAAGCAGAGATCATGTCTCCTTCATGGGATGTAAGGGCACAGAAAAGGATAGGCCTGAGACTCAGGAAACACTGCCAGGCTCAGGCACCACTCTCTCAGTCTTGGTTCTGGTGATGCTTTTCCATACTAGAGCAGATGGATCCTTAGACTCATGTGGACCTATGAACAGTGTGCTGGTGGCTTTTTGTTGTAACCTTTCCAGACCCCTGGACCGTGGCACAAGTTCACACAGCAATTACTCAGGAGCTCCTGGGCTTACATCCTGAAAGTTCAGGTGAGTGAGACCCAAGGAAGAAATACGATGTAGAATATTATGAGAATTCTTCTCTTCAGCTTCACGTCCAGGCATTGTTTCTATGAGATGGAAGGGTGGTTTCCATTGTCTAAGAGAAGAAAATGATATAAAAGGGGGAAGGACACTTGCTATACCTTTACAAACTAAAAGGTGCTCCGAGAAAAAGATCTCAGAAGCACGGAATGAATGTGGAGAAACAGCACTGTGTTCAGTCTTGGGGATGCAGGTCCATAGTTTGGCTGACTTCCACATTTAATGTAATGACAACCTCCTTCACAATTCACTTAGCTTTGACCCAGTGGAGCTACTGTACACACCAAATGAACTTTTAATTTATCAAGTAGTGTTACAACACAATTGGCATTATTTTTATAAACAAAAAAGTCTATTTTTCAAAGTTCAGAATACAATGCAACAGATACGAACCACTGAGGGTTTATTTGTAGTTTTTTGTTTGTTTGTTTGTTTGGTGGGGAGTTTCCAACAACAAGAACATTAAATGTTTGGAGTCATTTCCTAAAATAAAAACTCAAGTAAAAACAATAAACCATGGAGCATATGGGCAAAGTATAGGCTACTCTTGACAGCTTCTCCTGCCCCTGGCTCTTTGAATCAAGCCGAAGCTGTAGCTTCCTAATTGGATGAATTACTGAAGCCTTGACAGCAGTAGTCAAGGACTTAGTTGTACTTCCTCCGAGTGACATCCACCTGAGTTACAAACCTAAAAATGCTCATTGCAGGAGGAAACTAAAGCCCCCTCCTTGGGGGCATAGCAAGATGGAAGTCCACAGAAGAGGCCCTCTGCCTTGACCATGTGGGTACATTAACCTCAGACCTCCAGCATCCATAACTACAAGAATTATGTCTTTTAAAGCCACCCATGGTGGTAGACGACTTTTATAACAGCCTAAAACTGAAGAAGATAGGTAGCAAGCAATTCCATGACTGTTGTAGAAAATTAGTTAATATGTACATATTTGTCCTGAAAACACAACACACTAATGCCACCGCTCACAGCAGCAGAGAAGATGCATTTTCTTCTTTTGAAATATTTAGAATCTACTAAGACTAGAAAAATATGTAGTACTAACATTAGAAGATAAATGCGTGCGCACACACACATGCATGTAAACACACATGTCCCAAAACACATGAGTATAAACTCACACAGAGAAAGGGACATACAAACATTCATGCACATATACATATACACATGTGTCTAGGCATATTTACATTTGTACAAATGATAACCATAGCAAGCATTTTTAAAAATGTGTTGCTATCTATGATGAAAGGTAAGTAGAAAGATTCAGGCAACAAAATATTTGCCAAATTTCCTCTGCATTTTAAAACATTTATAAAATCAATTATAAATAATGTGTTATACAAAAATCTCATATATTTTCAATAAAAGAAAAAATATATAAAAATAAACTATTAATAGTCAAAGATGTCTTATAATCAAGTTTTTCTGACTAGAATTTATAGCATGATTCTCTTCTCTTATAGAAATGCTTTTTAAGTCATATGCTCAGGGCAGAGGACGAATGCCCGTTGTTCAAGGGCTGGATGTACCGGTTCAATATTAAACACCAAGCAATGATTCCCTACAGCAAAGCTTTACTGTAAAGGGAAAGATTCGCATATAAGATGCATTTGAAAATCAATTTCATACTTCTAATTTAAAGCTAATTCAAATGTGATTGCTGTATCAAGACCATTCATTTGGTGAGGGTCAGGAACACAATCACCAGGGGCAATAATGACGAAAGTTTCTCACAAGATAGCCTCGGAACAGTCGTGCCGAGCAAGGAAACACAACACAACAGGTAGGAGACGCACTGGGTACTGTGTGGACTAATCTACTTAGAAACCAAGCCACTCTAAGACATGGCTCATGCTCTGTGCCTTGCTTCCTCTAATAGAGAACCTTCCTCATCTGTTCCGAAGCCCTGATTCATACCCCATCTCCAACACCGGCAAACAGAAGACAAAGTTGAGCACAAAACCTCCCACTTACCACTCTCATCGTCTATGCTGAATCTGCCGAGACCACTTCCATCTCGGAGGGAGTACTGAATCTCTCCATCCCGACCAGGGTCCTCATCATGAGCAGTCACCTGCAGCACGCTTGTGCCAATCCGTGAATTTTCTTTTACAGATCCAACGACAGCAAAGTCTTGGAAATAGGGCATATGGAGGTTTTCATTGACATCCACCACCTCTACCTCCACGAAGGAAACTGATGACAGGGAGACAGGACGCCCTTTGTCTTTGGCCCTGACTGTGAGGTTGTAGAATTGCTGCTTCTCATAGTCCAGCTCTTTGCTCAAGCGGATGGCACCACTGGCTTTGTCTATTTCAAATCTCCCATTATAATCATTCACCAAAGAATAGCGCACTTGACCCCCTAATCCAAGGTCAGGATCCTGAGTCTCAAGCCAAGCAATGACTGTACCAATGGGGAGATCTTCCAGAACCTTCACACTGTAGCTAGCGGGGATGAAAGCTGGGGAGCAGTCATTGACATCATCCAGAAAGATTTTTAGGGTGACAACAGAAAACAGTTGCTGGCCACTTTCTGCTTTGTCCCTGGCTTCAATTTTCAAAGAATAGTTGGCTTTGGATTCCCTGTCCAACTGGTCAGCTACATAAACAATTCCAGTTGAGCTATTGATGGCAAACTGCTGTGTGTCTGTCAAAACTGAGTACATTACCTCACCATTAGAACCCAGGTCTTTGTCTCTTGCTTCCACCTGAATAATCTCAGTGCCAATCCTTGAACTTTCAAGAATGCTGACTGAGTAGCTGTCCTGAAGAAACACTGGGCTGTTGTCATTAGTATCCTCTACATTGACTGTCAGCAATCGCCATGATGATTTCTGTGGCTTTCCGAGGTCGTAGATGGTTATGTTGAGGAGATAGAGGTCTGTGTGCTCTCGGTCCATGGGCATGAGAACTTTAAGCTGTCCAGTCTCCATGTCAATATTAAAGCAACTGTCTGTGTTCCCATCTGATATTGTAAACAGCACCTTCCCATTGAAGCCAGAGTCAGCATCGTATGCTTTGATCTTCAGGATGTTAGTCCCAACTGGCATATCCTCCTTCACAGCCACATCAGAGGGGAAAGACTTGTCAAAATGTGGTCCTTGCCTGTTAATTGAATAAAAGTCAAGAAATCCATCTTCTACATTCAGTTTCCCGTTAGCTTTTGCTTTAATGAGTAGTTTCTCTGCCAATTTCTGAGCCACTCGAGTTTCTCTGCAGCTGAAGCTCTTTGAAGACACTTTCCCGTGGAGGACTGAGATGTTAATGGTCATGGGATCTGCAAAATTCTCCCCATCTGTAGCTGTGATTCTGAGGGCAAAATTACCATTTTTAATGCCAGAATTCATCAGTGGCTTTTTAAGCTGTAAAACACCAGAGTCTGGGTTCAAATAAAAGAACCCAAGTTCATTTCCTGAAATGATTTTGTACTTTACAAGTTCGAGTTCATCAATATCAATCGCAGAGACGGCTGTAATATGACCTCCAACAGGAAAGTCATATGAAATGACTCCCTGGCAAGCCACTTTTTCAAAGAGAGGGATGTTGTCATTGACATTTCCTACCCGAATGGTCACATTCACCTCACTTTCATGGCGGTACGGTGAGCCCCAGTCAGAAGCTCTTACAACGAACCTGTATATCTCTGGGGAGGATTCGAAATCTAACTCTTCAGTGGTGCTGATCACACCTGTGAACTGGTTAATGGCAAATGGTAAAGGGTTCAGACTGGCAATGCTGTAAGTGATGTAGCCATTTTCTCCTTTATCCTTGTCAGAGGCCGACACAATCAGAACATTTGTTCCGACAGGGATACTCTCATTCACAAACGTCTCATACAGTGTCTGCTGGAATTCTGGGGTGTGGTCATTGGCATCCTCGATCCCGATGGTGACTTGTGCCTTCACCTCTCCTTCCTTGTCTGTCACCTCCAGCTTATAAACTTCTTTCTTCACCATATTCAGGGGCTGTGCTGTGACAATCAGACCTGACCGAGGGTTGATCTTGAAGTACTCGGTATCTTTTCCAAGAGAGAGTTTGTATTCCACATCCAGAGGCTCAGGATTTACCTTGACTATGGCCACCAAGACACCAGGAGGGGAAAATTCACTTATGCTGACTTCATACACATCTTTTTCAAACCTAACTGGGATGCTGTCTCTCTTGGGGCTGGCAATGTGGACTGTCTTTAGTTCTGAAAACTTCTGAGGTGATCCTTTGTCTTTTGCTTGAAGAGTGAGGTTGTAGCCATAGGAGAAGCTTTCCCAGTCCACCTGCCTCCTCTCCTTGACTTTATATTCGTTCATCCACTTGCCTTCTTTAGCCAGGAAGAACTGATCCAAAGGATCTCCAGCCACAATGGAAACAGATTCGATCTCTCCATTGGCCCCCTCATCCAAATCATCAACTGTCACTACTGCGTATGTTGGCTCCTTGTCCAATGAGAAAGGGGTGTGAGTGACCACATGGATAATGGGAGCATGTTCATTTATGCGTTCAATGTGAACATAAAGCTTAGCTGTACTGCTAACTCCGTTATTGCCATAGAGTTTCATTCCCCGGTCCACTGCTAAGATTTCTAGATCATATCTGTTCTTCTCATCATAATTTAAGCGTCCACTTAAAGAGATGACACCACTTGTGGGGTGGACAGAAAAAAGCTCAACTTTGTTCTTAAAGTAGTAGTAGAACTCTCCATTGGAACCAATGTCTGCATCTGTAGCCGTTACCTGGGCAACACTAGTCCTAAGTGGTGTGCTTTCTGCAATGGTGACTGAGTAAGTGGTAGGTGAGAACAGAGGCCTCAGGTCGTTCATGTCTAAAACCTGGATGTTCACTTTGGTCCATGCTTCCAAATCTTCTCCTCTGACTGAACCTTTTATGATTAATAAATAATTGTCTTGGATTTCCCTGTTCAATATGGCAGAATTACCACCTTTAGTTCTTATCCTGAGAAAGCAGAAATCTGCAATGATGACTTCCTCAGCTTTGAAGAAACCTTCCTCATCACCAGACACTATTCTGTACTTGATGTCCCAGGATAGGTCTATTAAGGTGATGCCCATTCTGCTTTGGCTGCTGACATAGGTCCTCGCTGCTGAGTTTTCGTATACTGTAGCATTGTACATGGAATGTGTGAAGTGGAAGCCCAGGGGCCCCGTTCCTGGCAGTCCCTGGGAGACAGTGGCCAGCAGCTTCAGCAGCAGCAGCAGGAGGCACGAAGGAGGCCTTGTGCCCACACAGTGTCCCATAGGCACACCCATCACATCACATGTCCACTCTGGAGGGAAACACAGAGGAAAGGTATAAATCAATTCAGAAGACAGAGAGTGAAAGAAACACAAAATAATTGTCATGAAACGATGCTTTCAGAAGGCTTTATTATAAAATCTTTTCATTAAAGCATCAATAAAAAAAATCTGAACCTTCACTGGCACTAGATAATAAAGAATTCAAAGACCCTAGGCTTTAACCTCATCTTGATTGAACTTTGTTAAATGATTCTTTTCCACTTCTTTTGGGATTGGTTTGGGGCCCCAAATTTATTATATGTTGGAAGTCAACTTAGAAATGGATAATTGGAGACCTTAAATGCATTTAACATTGGCCTATAGTAGCCTTTTATATAATTATAGTAGGAAGCTATTTAGTTTTCTTCATTACTGCACAGTTCAACATTTAAAAGGAAAAACTCAGAAGATACTAAAAGTCTATCAATAGAAAATTAAATAATTTAGAGTACATTCTTAAAATACAATGTAGCCACAAAAATGATGGTTAGAGATAGACACTTTTGGTCTCTAAAGATGAAGAGCTCAGATAAGGAAAGGTGGCCAGGCTGCATTTGAGAGTATTCTGTTTAAATAGGGACGTGGACAGTTGCATCTTTAGCTTTGAAGTGCCCGCTGCTTAGGCACGTGGAGACATCATTTCATTCCCCACTTCTTTCTTTGAACATTGAACAACAACAGCCACCTAGTTCCTTCCATATGATTATAACCTTGTAAAGGTCTGCTCCAAGATATCCCTGTCTTCTACTGTACCTGTTTCAGAACTGATCAAAATGAGTGGAGAGTTCAATGTCATGAGAGAAAACACTTTGTAATGAAGCACAGGTGACAATCCCTAAAGGAGCTATATAACCCAAGTGACCCTCCTTGGTGGCTGTCATTCATTGCAGAAGGTGGGTAAACGCACTTTCCCGAAAGTATATAAGGGATTAGAAGATTGGCCTCCAGTACTGCTTTTCAGCTTAATTCCAATGAGGCAAAACTCTGAGTGTGCATATGCTGAGTTCCTATGGGATGGTATGCCTTGCTGCTGTCACCAGCTGAGCCATCCAAAAATGCTGAGCAGCAGGGAGAAGAAAGCAATTCAACACAGGGATCCTATAAGCTCATAGGCAGCACAGAGCACAGTGAAAAGCAGAAAGGGGGAATAGCCTTCTATAAAAGAAGTTAATTTCACATGCAGCTTCTCTGAGTGTCATCAGGAAATGTCTTGTGGGCTGAGAACATAAATAATCAGAGCTGTGCCATCCATTCTCCTAGAGCCAGGAATAAGACCAGGCAGATGACAGACAGTGACCTAGTCAGTAGGTTTTAGGAACACACTATTTGGCTCCTGGGCATTTCAGAAGTGACTTGATTTGTATTTTGTGTTGTACACAATTAGAATCTGAGTATGGTAGCCCCTTTTCTAACAATCACACTCTGAAGCTAGCAGAAGCTTTAATGATATTCTGTATGCATTGATGGACCGGTCTTGTCATCTTTTGAAGATGCCTAGGACCAGTGGAGATGCTGATCTCAGCCATTGTGACTATGAACACAAGACAGGTTCTCAGAAGCAGGTGCAAAGGCCACATTCTATTCTCTCAAAGGAAAACCCTGGAATCCCCACAATACAAATCCAGTGTCTGCCTATTTCTCATTTATCCTCTTGATTTTGGAAGCTGTCTATGGGAGCAGTTTGTCCCATCCTCCGCTGGAAGAATCTGAAGGCTACAACTACAAGGAAGGAACCATTCCTCAATGCTTAGCTCCTGTCCGTACATCCCCAGTCCGAACTCCTACAGCAGAAAAGCTGAAAGAAACCCTGCTTGTGCCCAGTTCTGTCTTTGGCATCCAATGCAGCACCCACTTTACATGAAACAATCATGCTAGTGCAGTGAACAGCACCTTTTAGTACTAATGTAACTAGAGGGTTTAACTTGCTCATTTCAATGGCCCCCAAGGAAGAACACCTTATTTAAGAGAGAGACAGAGACAGAGAGACAGAGAACAAAACAGAGATGGAGAGAATCCAGAAATTACAAGGGTTAAAAAGCAGCTTAAAAACAGTTTCCATAAGGGGAAACTGAGGCCTGAGGAAGGAAAATGCTCCCCTATACTCAGTCCTCACATATCCCAAGAGCAACAATGTGTCCATTCCAATCTCATCCACTGGCCAACCATGGGACAACCTGAGAAGCAGCACTCATCAACATTTGGGATGAGCCTCATGCTCCACCCCCTGCTTACACCTCTAGGATATTGTCTCTTTGGAGTAGTGCTCTGTGTGACCGAGGGGGGTCAGCCCAACAGTGCATTTTATCAATCCTTCAAAGCAAAGAAAGCATTTTATCAATCCTTCAAAGCAAAGAAAGCTGCCATAGGAAATTGACTGTTCAATTTAACTAATCAAAATTGATGCTTGCAAAAACTGAGCTATTCTTTCAGCAAGATCTCTGCTGCTTCTCTCTCTTAGAAACTAGAATGAGTGGTGTTCAAGACAATTGGAAATACTTCCTAACAGATTTAAATAGAGTTGTATTACTGTGTATGGAAATTTGTATTGAACTCACAAGAAAAGAAAACAAAACGAAACACTAAGCAAGAGTACTTTTGTCAGCTTCAGCTGTCAAACCCGAAATATCTCATACGACATTTCTATCTGTGGTTTTGAAGGAGGAAAACAAAACCTCACCTGGCAGAAATGCTGCCTGGCAGTTTTCCTCATGGGTTTCAGGAATACATGTGTGCTAAAAGTTAGGGATTTGGTACAATTGCAAAGTAAACACTAGAAGAAAACTCTAGCTTCTGTTTTTAGCATGCGAAGATACAGTTTTTATTATTTCAGCAAGGTATTAGTTTTTCCACACACAAGCCAAATCTGTTGAAGCTATGATAGTTATGGTGCCTTAGATGCCCTGTGCATTGATTTATCCTCCTGATTCTGGATTATTTTAAAGAAAGCACCTATTTCTGAACCTCAGAGCCTATTTTCTGCAACTTAGCAACATAATCAATATTTTTATACAACCCCCAAAGAGATCACTGAGCCATCAATCTCGGAGACATTCGTCTTTCGGAGTCAGTGCTGGCAGGCTCCCAGCCAGCCCTTCTCACTGTGAGTGTGAATCTCAGTGCGGGACTGAGATGGAGCATGCAGATCTTCCTTTCCAGGGGATGAATAAAGATGAGAGACATTGGGGCAGGGGCAGCTGTGACCCTGTGCATACTCAGGCATGAGCTTATAATGTTGCTGATGATCTTGCTTTTTACACATAAAACTGTTAATTAAGTCATTTGGAAACAGGGGAAAACTACCTGAAAGAATATTATACTTTCTCTCTCTATTTTTCTGAGTTACTCATTTTGAAATGGTGCATTCCCCTACATGTCCCTCAACTGAAGAATGGATAAAGCAAATGGACATTCTACACAATGGAGTACTACTCAGCTGCTAAAAATATGACATCATGAAATTTTTGGGCAAATGGGTGGAGCTGGAAAAAAATTATCCTGAGTGAGGTAACCAGACCCAGAAAGACAAACACAGTATGTCCTCACTCATAAGTGGGATATTAGATGTAAAACAAAGGATAACCATGATACAATCCACAGACCCAGAGAGACTAGGTAACAAGAATAGTTCATGAAGGGACACTCAGATCTCCCTGGGAAGGGAAAATAGATTTTCTAGGTGGACTTGAGGCAGGTGGATGGAAATATGAGGGATCAGGTGGGTAAATGAGGGGTGGAAGGAGAGAGTTGACTGGAATTGGGTTCACTTGTGGGGGGCAATGTGGAAAACCAGTACAAAAGGAACTCAGAGGATAATACATGTTAACTAACAAGGAATCCTAGTAATGGGGGGTTTAGAGCCCAATCTAGTCATCTTTTATAGGCAGGCAAGGCTTCCAGTGAAGGGGACACGAATCGAAGACACAGAACCTAAGCAGGGCTCACAGGGGCTCACAGAGACTGGAGCAGCTATCATGAAGCCTCCAAGTGTTTCGCTAGCTCCTCTGCATACGTGCCGTGGTTTGTGTAGCTGGATGTTCTTGTTGACTCTTAACAGTAGGAGTGGGAAGTCTCTGACTCTTATGCCTCCTCTTGGGGCCCTTTTCCTCCCACTGGATTGACTCTTCCACCCTTGACAAGAGAGTTTTGTGCCTAGTTTTATTACATCTTGTTAAGCCATGTTCAGTTGTTATCCTTGGGAGGCCTGCTCTTTTCTGAAGGGAAACAGAATAGCAGGAAATCTAGGGGAAAGGGGAAGTGGGGAGACTGGGGGGCTGTGGTCGTGATGTATAAGAAAAGAAAGAAAGAAAGAAAGGAAGGAAGGAAGGAAGGAAGGAAGAAAGGAAGGA
>LOJH01005435.1:50195-64998 GCA_001685095.1 Ellobius talpinus | reverse complement strand
CACACACACACACACACACACACACATGTCACATGTGTCTGTTTGATGTGAAAGTAGACCAGGGACAATAGAAGGAAAGGGAGAGGTCTATCGAAGGGGGAAGACAAGGAAGGGTGTCACCATATGTGATGTGGAAGCAGAAGGACCATTTGTGAGTGAAAGGGAAGCAGCCAAAGGGTTAGGAGAGGGTTGGAGAATGGAGGGAAAGATGTTACGGAATAATCTTTTTGTATACTGTGAAAGAATGTCACTTGGATTGGTTTAATACAAAGTGAAATGTCCAATAGCTAGGAAGGATTTTGGGGGCAGAGAGAATGCTGGGAAGAAGAAGGTGGAGTTACCATCAGACACAGAGGGAACAGGCATGCAAGAAAAGAGGTAAAAGCCACGAGTTGTGTGGTAATACATACATAAATAGAAATGGTTAATTTAAGGTACAAGAGTTAGTTAGAAACAAGCCTATGCTATGGGATGAGCTTTCATAATTAATAAGAAGTCTCCATGTCATTTATTTGGGAGCTGACTGGTGGGACAGAGAAAGACTAGCTACAGAGAGAGCATGTAGGGGAGGTGAAAAAGAACAAAGTAAAACAGTGTAATCGTATCACAGTGAAACCATGTCTTCGCATGATAGCCAGGATTTCTTAGTCAGTTGATATTTCCAAAAGAGAGATATTTCCAAATGGACTACTGATCTGGGAAAGCATGTGCACAAAAGACTCACAAAGTCAAACCAAAAGGAACTATTAGACTTGTCAATAACACAGATAATAACTCAGTTTGTACTGGTTTTAATTTGTGCATTAGGTTCCTACGTCCTAGGAGGAAACAAGCCACTTGTCACTAATGAAGAAAGGGACAGGGCTCCTAAAACTGTGCAGCGAATATACTAGGTCATTGTCCTTCATCCCCATAGTGTAGATCAGAAACAGCAGGTGTCCTGATTGCTTGTTTGGATATCCTTTGATCAGGACCATATACAGCCCAACATCACAACCATTGCAACCTCCATCAGCTGTCCTCATCCTAAAGTTTGCGATGCAGGAAAAACTATTGCAGTGCAAAGTATGGGACTTGGAACCGGAATTGGCTCTTCCAGTGGTTTCCTTTTTGTCCATGATACTTAACACAGAATACAGATGTTCACTGTAGCCAGTTCACATACAGAGAGTAGACAAGCTAGAATCAGCCATGTTTTTTTCCCTCTAATTCATAAGACTGCTTGCACAGGAAAAAGATAGAACCTGCAGTATAGGCTAAGACTATTCTAGCCTGTCTGACATTTATGGCCATGGTGCTGCTTGGAGAACAGTACATTTCATTAGAGAGCAAACACTGAACCCCAAGAGATGATCACAGTTGATGTCTTTTATAGATAATATGTGCACCCTTCAATCCAAGAGGATACAAAAATATGGAGCAGAAAGTGAAGTTGCCCCCAACTAGATACTGAATGACAGATAGAAGGACTCTCCCCTCTCCTCCCCTTCTTCTTCTCTTGAATATGGCAGCTATTTTGCAACCAAGTAAAGGGGAACCTAAGAGAATTTCAGAAACACTGACACTAATATACTGACGCCGTGGGTCACTGCTGGACAACTAGGTTAGACAAATCCCTTGCAGGCTATTGCAGTGGGCTATTTCTTGTCATTAAACTGGTTACAAATAATGTATACATATTTTCTATAAAGATACTTTGAATATCTTTATATATAGTCAAGGGAGAATATCTCTAAAATTGGGGGCCAGTAATAAGGCTTCTCAAATATGCAATAAAGCCTGACTGTTTGAAGTCCAATTTCTAGGACCCACAGAGTGGAAAGACATCCAACTCCCACAAGTTGAACTCTGACCTCCACAAACATATCTTAGATATGTGCATCCATTCACATATCTTAGCATATGTGTACCCACAAACATATCTTAGCATATGTGTATCCACTCAAATAACTAATTAGATGTGATTTTAAAATTTTTAAAGAAAAGCTAAGAAATATCACAAGCTAAAAGAATGCTAGTTAGCTCACAAGCCAAGGCTTGCAGCTACTGCTGAGTGTTCACGGTCTCCATGGTATCCTGAAAGAAGAGATGTGTCCATCAGAAACCTTGTCCCACTTCCACAGACAGATAGACTTTTGTGAAATGTCATGAAATCACACTTTCTAGCTAAGAAGATGAAAAGTACAGCTATTTTACATCAGTACACTGGCTCACTAATCATAGAACCTTGTCTGTGTGCTCAGCACAACCCAGCATGTTCAAGGCTGTGTCTTGTTCCACCTTCATAAGACTACAAAGTAGCTTGATTAGCTGTGCAACACAGGGGAATGGATGGAGAGACAGGGGCTTCATACTAAACGGCTTGGTCCAAACACATAGCTAGCACATGATGCAGTGTGTGCCCCAGTATTGAGCACAAGCTGTACAGTGCCACCCTGTGTATGTTTTAACATGAATATGCTTGGGAACCAAATGCATTCACACTTCCATACAATAGAGAATGGGCCCCCATCTCCGACATGTCATGGTCTTGTGTTTCAAGAGCACAAACACCATCTTAACCATGTGTCAAACAGGAGTTAAGGGAAGTTACTGAAACAAGAGAACATCTGCCTTCAACTGTAGCATATGAAAAGAAAGAAGAAACAAGCCAGGAGAGAAAGGGGCAGGCAAACCACTGTGATGTCTACTCAGTGCCCCTAGGGGAGACTGATTAACAGACCCATTTGACAGGACAGCACACACCAACTTCAGAATGTCTGTCTTTTCTCAGGACCGATGTCCTGGAAGGGTCTCTAGCCACAGGGTGTTTTGGGTGTTTTCACTGTTCTCTGAGGAATAAGAACCCTTTTTGGGCTTCCACCACCAACTGCTCAGAGCTGTCACAGCAGGTAGGAACATCAGAAAGATCAAGTCAAGCCCATCATCATCTTAGCAATTTCACATACTACATGTAGGACCCTCACCTTCTCTGAGTGTCAAACAACAGTCTCCATAGAATGTTCTGATTCCAGAAGTATTTTTTTTCTGGAGACTTGCTGTAATGCACAAAACAGGTTTGAAATAAGTCTTTAATGTTATCACTTTAATAGTTCAGGTTCAAGGATATCTCAACAGACTCCTCATCCTCAGATCCTGATGTGAGCATCTTGCAAAAGTCTCCAGAAATTTCACAGAGGTTCGAGCTTGCAGCGACATTTGTAAAGCTTTGTCTTTTCAGCTTACATTTAGATTGATAGTACCAGCCATATTACGATTACCATTAGTGTCCTGGGATGATTCTTTATTACCCTTGGACCCTCAGATAAATCTTACACCTAGCCAGAGTCCTTATTTCAACAACCCAGACTTCTAGTGACTACAGACACATCTCCAGAGGGTAGTCAGCGCCTTCTAGTCTCAATAATCTGGCTTTGAGCCTCAGCCACGGTTAACTATTAGGAGTGATAGTGTGGGTTGCAGTACCTTAGTTTGACTTCACTGGGTAGAAATTCAAGCATGGGTTTACCAAAAGCAGTGTAAGACCAGGCAGCACCACACTGAATATCTAGTTGCAAGTTGAACTTAGATTAACCACTGTTTCTAGAGTGATCGATAGTCATCTTCTCTTTCTATGGCAGTGCTGCCAGGTCCAAGAAAATGTAAACAGGAGTTCAAGATTGCAGTTTAGCCACAAGCTTTATTCTTAAAGATGACGGGGGGGTGGTGGAAAATAATCTGTATCTTTATAGGAGATTTTCCACTTTTCTGCCTGCTGAAGCTTTGTTTCTGTTGTTATGATGAAGCACCCTGGACAAGAACAACATGGGAGAAGTAGGGGTTTATTAGGCTAACAATTCCTGCTCACGGTTTCAGGAGAAGTTGAGGTGGGACCTGGTGCAGCTACTACTATCACATACACAGTTAAAAGCAAAGAGAGAACCAAAAGCAAAGACATCCTGGATTGCTTGCTGCTTACCTTCAGCTAGCTTTCTTTACTCTTATATGGCTCAGGATGAGACCATGAATTGGAGCTGCCCTCTTTGAAGGTTGGTCTTCAAATCACAATCAACACTGAAGGTAATCACCCATAGGCTTTGCCCTCAGGCCAACCTGATCTAGATAGCTTCTCATTAAGACTTGTTTCCTAGTTGACTCTGGTGGTGTTGAGGTGTCAGTTAACAACTAACCATCACATCCCTGCACAGAAATCCTGTTTTCCCATCGGGTCCAGAATTTCTTCATTCTTTTGCCTGTCCCGCCTTTTCGCCCCTCTTTCTCTCTCATTTCATTAACTCCTTCTTTGTCTTCTTTCTCCCTCCTCTATTTTTTCTTATTTGACTAATTAGATCACTTTTATTATGTCACAGAACATCATTGAGGGAATATTTTTTTATTATTCTTCTGACCCGACTCTCTTTAAAGACTTACCCATTTCATAAAATTCTTGCCATATTTTCTCCATATAATTTGTTATCCCCGAGGATTTGGGTTTCATAAACCTCTTAAGCATTATTCTCTAGAAAAATTAGAAAACACAGTTTTCTCCTTATTACTCAACGTCTGTGAACATGTCAGCTGACAAAAAGACAAAAAAAGACTAAGAATAATGAATTATGCACCATTTCAAAAAACATGTGTTCCCCCACACAGGCATGCTCTTCAGTGGCCCCTGAAAGTCAACATACACACAAAGTCAAGCCTCAAGCTGACGACTTGTCAGCTATATTTTAATCCTGTGTAAGAGAATGTGCTTGTTAGCCTTTTCTAAACCACTATACCCCAGAAAGTCAGCATGCACTTCTGGAAGAAGAGGGGTTCCACTGTGTCAAGCTGGGCCAGTGCTTCCTGCAGGTTGTGGGGTGTCAGGGTCATCTGGGGCCAGGTCTGAAACATATCAACTACCTAAGAGAAACTAGAGTTACCTAAAAGGAATCTTCCAGATGTGTCTTGAATACAAGTCATCAGCTCTCAGTTGCTGGAGTTTGGAGTCAGTGAGGCTCTGGGGCCAGAACTTTGGGATCAGAATTCCAAATAGGAAACTACTGCCCAGGGTAGAATACAGTACATGCCTCAGTGGAAAGCCAAGGACAAAGCATTTGGAAGAAAAATCAACTCACTTCCTTTAGCCCAGTGTTTAAAACTCATTCAGCTATGGAAAACTCATCTGCTTTTCTCATTCGGCCTCCACTCAGAACCAGAATCTATCTAATAACAATATTGCATTGAATAAAATACGAGAAAAAACAAATAAAAGCAAATTCAGGGGTGTCACAACTTTCTACAATTATACTCGGGATCTTATTTTCACATACACTTGACTAGAAATGACAGATACTTCTGGCAGATAGGTCTCAATGCCCTGGTTCCCATCCAATGTCCCTTATTCTCATGTACATATATTTTCAGAAAGGTACATGAAAAAATGACTTTTTAAAAGCCAATTCCCATAATACCTTGAATCCCCAATATTCTAAGTTTCTTAAGTGTGGGGACCAAGGCTTTCATTTTCCCATCAGTATCACATTGCACAGGATATAAAAGGAATCAATATTTGGTATCAGTGCTGATGGGAGAGACCCACCCTACTGCACTTACTGAACATGGAAAATTATTAAAGCCATTGTAAAAGGAAAAAAACAAACTCATTTAAAATAACACATAAAGGACCATGGGTGGAGAATGGCTTGATGCTGCCTAAAATCTCAAGCAAGCAAATAGTGTTTGAATTAAGTCACATGCAGGCAAGCACTTTCCCACCATTGTCTATCATGCAGTGCACGAGTTTTGTATCACGTCCACCACTTTGACTGGCTCCTAGTGTCAAGCAGTTACCTCTGCCCCCTCTCCCATCAAGTTCAGCAATTAAAGAAAAACATAGACCACTCTGAGGAAGGCATTGTGAAGCAAACTAATCACTTGACCTGTTACTGCCCGAAATCTTCCATAGTTTCCAAGAATCAACTGACCTACTAGATAAAGGTTCCACAAGAAGGTACTTGCTCTGCTTGCTCTGCTTGCTGCTGAGACAATGCAGTGCTGAGCCCATGCTCTGTAATATCCACCTGGATGAATGTTGCATCAGACTTCACAGTGAGCATGGCTACCTTCTGACAGCGCAGATTTAGAGCACAGCCCCTACCACCTCCCTCTATTGCCACCACACTCCCATCTTGCATCACCCATCCAGATGAGCCTCTTGGTTTCTGAGGCACGTTTCTTAAACATTTATCTTCAACTAAACTTTGCTGGGACTTTTGCTTATTCAATAAAAGGGCTCATTAATGTTGACTGTATTTCAGCAAAGCAATGCTTTCTACCTTTATGGATATTTGAATCCAAAAACCTATAAATACACTTATTTCTGCAAGTTGGAATTCTTCTATCTGACTTTATGTCCCAAGAATCTAAAGCCAAGGGGGAAATGGTCAATTAAGACTAAATAAAAGGAAAAGGAGGAAGATCCTTTTCTTAGGGCAACAAGCATTCTAAAACAAAATATCTCACTGTTAGACATCATTATTTTCTTGCCCTTTACATATATCTCTAATTTTTAAAATAAAGCCCAAATCTCCGGGACCTTAGCCATGATATAAAGTTGTAAAGGTTGCGAAAGCCTGGAAAAGATTAATTTGGAAAACACAAAGAAACCAAAGGCATAGAACACCATCTTTCCATCCATGGGGAAGCAGTCTTCATACTCAGAGAAGTTCCATGGGAAATCACTCCCTGATTTGTTAGTTGATTGATGAGGGTTGGAACATCAAGGATGTCATTCTCTTGTCTAGGTCTCAGTTCGACACACATTAAGGTCAGGATTTGCACTATATTGTAGTAAAATGCCAAGGGACTTATGGTTTGCCAAGTCCTTCACAAAGCATTTTGAAAGTAAAGACAGAGATAACTTCCCTCAAAAAACTCTGGAGTTGGCAGGAGGTTTACAATAACTCTTCCTTTCTGTCTTTCTGGACCAAGCCTCTCTTACAGGTGGAGTCTTCTCTACTGAATAAATACAAATAAAACACGGGACTTTTAGGATCAAAGTATCATGTTGCTAGCTTGAGGAGGCAGAATCTCTTAGAAGAAAATCCTCCACACCAGTTGGTTCAGTCTCCTGGCAAGGCCACACTCCTTTCCACAGGTCTTCAATAAGTCAAACATCCTGTCTTGGAACTGTAGAGCTGCCAGGAGAAAAAAACTGTGGGAAAGACGAACAATCTAAAAAGATATAAGGTGTCACTATTCAGCCTTGAGTGTGCGGTGACTGCCATGGAGAAGCCATAGGCTTTTATAACAGATGTTGGTCTAGCAAAGGAACTTGGTAATTGCGAACATCCGAGAGCCTGACTTCATGTATATATTCCTCACAGCACACTTGCCAAGTGTCCAGGACTTTGAAGAACAAATTCCTCCCTCAATCAACAGCCATGTCTCTTCCTGAAAAGTGCCTTTTGCTAATTCCAGAAGCAAATACAGTTAAACAACAATAACAAACTCAAAATTCAACCAGTCAAACAAGCAAAAACCCCTTTAGCCTAAGGCAATGTAGCAGATCTGTAAGTGCTGAACTCTAGCAGAAAAACTGAAGGGATGGACATCCAGTAGGGAAAAGGAAAAAAAACCTCTGACGTTTTCTTAAATCAAACTAATGCCAACACCGAGGAAGAGTGGCCCAAGTCTCCATGTCCTCATGCTAAGAAGGAAAGGAAGGGAAGTACTTTTCTCTTGCAAGCTCCTGATTTTATTTATCCATTCATTTTTGTTTTGACAGCTGCACTGGGGAGTACTTTTTTCTGATAATGCTAAGTAATCAGAACACTCTAGAATCTTGGCCATATTGAAGTGAATTGAAAACGATGTCATGAAAAAGAATAATTCCCTGTGGTCCCAAATCTAGTACCTTTAGTGATAGGTATGGACAACATGACAAGGAGCCAGATTTGAGAGGAAGACAATGTGGTCATTAATTAGTTTCCTTAGCTCAACACAGGGCAGTTTGATGTCTCCTTGCTCTTTCCTCTCCTCTAGGCCTCAGGGCAAAGCAAAACTGGTTGAAAGACAACGTTTCCAAATGTGACTTGATCGTTTTTCCTCAAAGCTGATAGAAAGTAGGACATATGTGATTCTTCCAGCAACTTATTTTCATGTGCATTTTTAGCTTAATTTTAGAAAGCATTTAGAAAATTGATTGATAGTTTGGTTATATAATTTGCCAAGACTAACCTAAGCAGTTAATTGTGAAGGAGTCAAGAAGTGAACCATCTCCAGTTTAACTCGCATGGGTAGCCAAGGGTATCGCTTTGGCATGATATTAAGAGAATCATTCTAATAGAAATTCATTCAATTTTTTTATACTAAAGCAACTAATAAATATGCATTTGCTATATATTCTTCATGAACAAAGAGTTAAAACTGCCAATAAGCATGTTATCACAGGGCACATGTTGGTTCTGAGTCCAGAACTCTCACTTTGCTTCAGCTGAATGCGACCTCCTCTGCTTACGGAGCTGTGCATGGAGGACCTGTTTTGTGCTTCCTGGCAAGTCCGTCTTCCTAGCCATGTCTAGTGCTAACCGTGCTTTGCTGATGCCATAGCATGGGATAGTAGGCTCTGCAGAGCCTTTGAAGGTCACTCAGCCTAGCACTTTCCGCTAATTCTTTACTCGAGGACTCATTTATTTCATGATAAACCCTTTGGGAAATCTTTTAATGATCTCATCATTTTTGCATGGTGTGTGAGAGAAGATTTAAAATAAAGTATTTCACTTGAGACCAATACATTATTAAAGATTTTATCTCAAAGTTCATTTAATACAACTTCAATAATATTCATTATGTATGAAGACAAATTTCAACTTTCCCTCATGTATAAGTAATATATTCTGTTTAATTTACTTCACATTTATTTTATAAGAAAAAATTGTAGTTTGTCTATAATTAAAATTTGAAATAATATTATAGCAGGTATTATTTATTTATCTAGGATCAATTGTCCAACTATTGAATATCTTATCAAATATAAACTTGATTTTTGGTGATTGAAAGGTATATACCACATAGCTTAAAAATTTACCAATTTTTTCCATTTTCATTATTTCATGATTCAATTTGCAACCTATTGACAAGCATAGAGTACATGGATAATATTTAATCTCCATGATTAAGAAAGCAAATGAGACAAAACAGGCACTTTGATTTGCATTTTTTTACAACCTGATATTCAGTATTAGCATGTTGATCAGCTCAGCTTGGAAATATGCTCAAGACAATCTCAACAGCATCAGCAGGAATGCCACTTTCAAGTTTCTTGTCAGTTTAAGGGTGCTTCAATGTTTCTTATGATTCCTCTTCTCAGCCCAACATCTATTCATGTAAAACATCATGCATGCTTAAGAGTTAAAAATCAGGTTGAGTATGTCAAACACACAGGCAGTGAGCCTGACTCTCAGGCAACTGTGCATGCTCATGTGCTCTTCCCTTACTATGACGCCTGTTGCCAGGCAAAAGGTCTAGTGAAGAGGTTGGAGAACTCTTTTTAAGAAGTAATTAAAGCCCCTAGTTATTGGCCACAGAGATAACACATGGGGACACTGGTTTCTACAGCCTTAGCAACAACGCTAACCCCCGCCCCACCCTAGCACCAAACCCCCAATTCCTTACCTTACAACTTTAGAGGTAAAATAAACAGTGGCCCAGCATGAAGTGGCAAGGGGTTCCCTTCAGCAGGAAGTTGCAGGGAGTTCCCTGAGCACAAACAGTCTGTAACTCCTTGTGGTCTAAAGTCTCTTGTGGTTAAGGAGATGACTCAGTGGCTAAGGTGTCAGGCAACACCGTGAAAGCCAGCGTTCAGATCACCAGCATCCACAGAAAAAGCTGGGTGAACACCCTGGACCTCCTCTGAACCTATGCCTATGAAGCAAGAAGTACAAGCTGACCAGACAGACTAAAGAATCCGTGAGTCCTCAGTTCGAGAGACCTGGCTTCAACGTGTAAGGTGCAGAGATCAAGGAAGACATGCAACCACCAATCTCAAACCTCAGCACACAAAGATGCCACTTATACTCATGAAGAATAAAAAGAATAATAAAGACAGAATCAGATAGGAAAGCCCAGCTCACATCCCGAGACCTACAATAAGCAAACACTGAAAGCAAATAAAACAAGCATCCAGCATAGGGTTCTTCCTAACTCAGTAAGACTAAAATTCCCTTACTTGCCACCAAACCAGGACAGGATTGGTTTTTTCTTTGCTTAGTCCATCAAAAAACATAGCAATTGTTATAGAGCCTTTTGTTTTGTTTGCAATGTCTGGAATTGAACTTAGGGCTTTGAGCATGCTAGGCAAGTACTCTCCTACTGAACTACAGACCCAGCCTTTATGTAAATGTGAAAATTACCATGTCTGGTTTTGTTTGATGAAGTTTCATAACAAAACATACAACACAAACATCACTATGTGCTCCTCTGGACCTTAGAATCAGTTATAATTATTGAATGCAATTGTCTATTAACTAGCCTAAGATTACAAAAGTTCTTAGGTTAGGAAAAAATCTGAGAGGAAACTACACTGTGTTTTGTATATGTGTAGAGAAAGACATCAGGGCATGATAACTATGCTTAGCTCCTAGTCTCTAGGAGTTTATTATACAGATGACTTTACACTAATAAAGCATGTGCATTCTTAAAATTATCTGTACTCTGCAATACCACACAATAAACCAAATAGCTAATCAGGCAGAAGAGGCTTGGGGAAAATCACCATCAAAACATTATGTATAACTTACCTTTTGGAAAGCAAGAAGCTTTCCAAACAATAACAAAATGGTAGCAAAGTGTATCATGTTAAATGGTTGAAAGCTATATGAATACTACAATAGAGATTGTGAAGTCCTAGAATTTGTTGGGAAGATGCCAGGCAAAGGGATGTGAGCCACCCTGAATTTCCTGGTTCATTACTGTGAAGTAGAGGGAAGCATGTTCTGAACTCAGATGGAAAGTTGCTGAACCAAGAGGATGGTTAAGAAGGATAGACATGGGCGCCCTTGTGGCATTCCTGTGAGGCTTCAGTCCTGGTTTCTACATCATTTGGTGATTCTTGAAGGATCTCCATATTCTGAGCTTTACTGCATTGCAGAGCACCAAGAATCTCAAGATTTTTCAAGACTGCCTGAACTATGAAGGTACCAAAAGAAGTTTTGATGGGAAAAACACATGCATTGGTTACAGATCAACCCTTAGTCTGTGGTTAAGAGGCCTCAGCTGGTAAATTAGGAGCACCTGGGAACCTTCTGCGTTGATAAATATTTCTCTGCAGGAAGAGAGCATTCCTTCTGTTTAAGGAGACAATGAGGCTCACCCAAAACACACAGGCAAAAGAATGTTTTCAACTGGCTGTCCTTTTACCACAAATCATCGTGAGGCTTCTGTGACAGTCAGACTGGAGTTCTCAGCAATTTCCAAGGCAACTATTGTCAGTATGGTTGATACAGAAGCCAGTTCATGTCTTGTGTGGTAGAAAATGACTAGAGGACCCCCAAGAGTCTTTCAAAGATAACTCAGTTATTTTCCAAAACTAGGGTATCTTTCCGTAAGAAGTTCTGCTTTCTCAGCTTACATGTAAGACGATGTATGTATGTGCCTTACTCTTCTCTGCATGCAACAAAAGTGGGACAGAAGAGAGCTACTCTTACTCAGTAGGCTTGTTAGACTTTGAGAACCCTCCAGGATGTCACATTCAACGAACACCCACTGTGACCCTGACAGTGGTGCAGATTTATCAAGGCTGCATTATTTATACTTCACAAGTGAGTCCATTGAACACAATTCTACATGTGTCATGTGTACTCTGGCCTACTGAATGGCCTGGTCTCTTGAGGGAGTCCTGTCTGATGAGATAAGTGGGAGGTGATGAGGAGAGAAGCAACACTGGACCGTGTCGGGGGCTCTACTTGGCTCTGCTCCCTTCTGATGCCCTTTCTATGTTTCCTAGCGGCTGGGATGTGAACTGTTCCTCTTCACCCTGTCCTCACCATCATGAAGAACGGATGCCTTTGAAATCCTGAGCCACAAGTCTTTACCCCGATAAGTTCGGTTTCTTGGGTATTTTGTGACAAATAAGTCCAACTAATGCAAAGAGGCTAGTGACAAGGTCAGGGTTAATGACTGTAAAACCAGGAAACTACTCCACATAAGTACCAGGAGTCCTGGTCAGATCAAGAAAACAAACCTTCCCCTTTAATGGATAACCTCTTGGATTTGGTATCTAGATCGCTCTTGGCTCTGCTCAAAGTTGATTCACTAAGTAGAAACAGTGCCCTTTTCTCCCATCAATATATTGCTTAAGTGACTGAGTCAACGAATTCTTCTGAAGGAGAGAGACCCTTCATGCTCTTTGAAACAAATCTATAATGAAAAATATAAAATAAGTTGATCTAAATTGGGTATCCAAACATAAACTCTCCTTCATTTATGACTCGTTGTATAGATTCATAAACAGAACTACAAAGTAACACAGGTCACCCATGGAGCAGCAGCCTTAAGAGAAAATGCCATAAAAGGGATCTCTAGGAAAATGCATCAAACTCCTCTACCAAATACTCCCTGTAAGTCACCATCTCTTGCAAAAATTATAGAAAAAAGTGGAGTCTTTGTAAAAATAAAACAAAAAAAGTTCAATTAGTTTCCAACAGTATGAATCTAAGGGTGGCATCCCATATTTTTGATCTCAGTCTAATTTTTCTATAAGATAACTAGCTACAGGTATTCAAGTTCCAATTGTTTTAAAGAGGTAAGGTTGAAAACACAATCTTAAGATCTACATACTTCTCGTCTAATTCTTATACCTAAGATTCTATTTACCTATGGTTCAATTTGTATTTGCATTTTGGATGGCAATTTTCATCTCTCAAACTAACTGGCCAATGGGTGGAACTGCCAACAGGTGTAACTCCATTAATAATGACTGGATATCTTCACATAGATTACTAATGTTCTTTGTAATTTTTAATTGACAAGTCACAACGTGATGAATTAAAATAGTTTTGTCTTGGGAAGATCACAGCTCCTGTTCCCGAAGTTTACTGGCATCATTGTAAAGATGGCCTTGTATATACTACATCTCTTCAAGGACAAAAAAAAATTGTAAATGAAAAAAAAACAGGGAATCAAAAGTTTGTTGTTTGTTTTTCCTTTAAGACAGTGAAATATACATTCTGTCTACAGTTACAGATTGCTCTGATTGCTTTCCATTCAAATATTAAAAGAAAAAAAGACCCAGAGAGGTCTAATAAGATGAGCTACAGAAGTCAAGAAAAAAAAATCTCATTTCAATCTTCCCTCTAGACCCAATTAGTTGGAAGCCTTAGAAAGAGAACAATGCACCAATTCTTTGCAGCAACAGATTACAGAAGCCCTTCTCTTTTAGTCAGAGTAGTGACAGATAACAGCATAATAAACTCAGCAGGCATGCCTGCAAGACACACTTCTCAGTGAACTCCTCCTCTGGTTCCCAAAGAACTGTGTGTCAGAACTCCAGCCTGCCTGCTCCACCCTTCCTTCCCTGTCTGGATAACAGGAGCCAGGCAAGGCAACCACTCTCCCTTTCTTAGAAACCTTGTCCTGGAAGAGGAGAGAGGAAGAAGGAAGGAAAAATGGAGAGGGTCCTGATAATCACTCACAGAGTTGAAGTCCTGGCCATGAACCCAACACACAGCAAGGAGCCCCTTATCTTGAATGGTGCTGCTTACAAGTCCTGAGCCTGCCCTACATCTGTCTCTCAAGGAAGAAAATGTGTGCAGCTCTCCTCTCTCCTCTCCCCCCACGTGTGTGTTCATGTGTGTGCAAGAAAGAGAAAATGCACACACCAATGCATGGATGAAGAGGGAAGGGCCAGAAAGAGCGGAGTGTGTGAACCACATATGGAAGGAGCCTCAGAACAATGAGGCCAGAACCTCCAAGGGCTGCATGCTGGGGCAGCAGGTTTTCAAAACAAGACTTCATGGCTTTGCAGGAAAGCGGGTTGTGGGGACACATAACACAAAACAAGTAACTGAAAGAAGAAATCAGACACAAAATGAGCTGGCTGAACTGCCAGTGATCAGTTCTCTATGTGTTCTCAGTTTTCATTTTCACGCAGCCTGTGGATTGACTCCACCCCCTTGCTAGAAAGTTTCAGTTCCCCAGGGTGCTGAATTCCAGAGGACCCAATTAACACCATACTTGGCTAGCTCCCTGGTATGATCTATATGAAATAAACTGCCTTTAGCAGCACTTGAAAAGAAGAGAGCCTGCTCTAATTTATACCCTCTGTAGAGTGACAGCCAAGTGGGGTGACAGGAGGGGGTACCCACATGTCAGACACGAAGTAGGCTCTGAGTCAATGGAATCTGCTTAAGACCTTCATGTTGAGGGGAGCTTTGAGTCGGTGAGTTGCCCAGAGGCACTTTCAGGCTTTTCTAGGTTGGGCTGACCACTGGTCATGATCTCATCCTGGTGTTTCGGCCTGGGAAGTGTGACCTTGTCTCTGACACAGTGACCTTCACAAGAGGTCTTCCTTACTAATTGGTTTTGTCTTATTGGTTTTAATTTTGTTTCATTGTCAGAAGACTGAAGTTTGTCATAACCCAGAGATAAAGCAAGATGGCAAACAGCACGGCATTTACACAGTCATCTTGCTGTTACCCAAAAAAGACTGCTCTTCTGAAGCTTGCCTTGGCTCACTGTACTGTTTTCAGGATGACTAGCTTCATCTGGGATACACTGATTTCTAGCCTTGTTCTCTCTCTCTCTCTCTCTCTCTCTCTCTCACACACACACACACACACAC
>LOJH01005435.1:19617-30318 GCA_001685095.1 Ellobius talpinus | reverse complement strand
CCTTCCTTCCTTCCTTCCTTCCTTCCTTCCTTCCTTCCTTCCTTTCTCTCTTCCTCCCTCCCTTTCTCTTCCTCCCTCCCTCCCTCTCTCTCTCTTCCTCTCTCTCTCTCTCTCTCTCTCTTAGATTTGGCTGTCGTGTGTGTGTCTGTCTGTCTGTCAGTCTGTCTGTCTATCTGTGTGCATGAAGAGATCAGAGGTCAACTTCAGGTTTCATTCCTCAGAAGCCATCTATCTTGTTTTTTATTCAGGTATCTCTCAGTGGCCTGAAGCTCACAGAGTAGTCTAAACTGGTTGACTAATGAGGCACATGGGTCTGCTTGCCTGTGCCCCCAAGCGGTGAGATTCAGTTTGTGCTCACACAACCGTCCAGGTACTCTTTTATGTGCACATAGTCCTCCATGTATAAGTCCCTTGCAGAACACATTTACTCTGCATTTGTTCTGCACATGTGGTAATACCTCTTCACATTGCCACTTGGGAAAATGCCAACATCCTCAGTTTGGTGACATCCCAGCGCTGTCAGTTCACAACAGAGATGCTCTTTGGAAGAGCTGCCCCTGAGGACCTGTAACGATTCTGAGCAGCTCCACTCGCTCATGGAACCAACATCTGGGGAAAAGAGATTGCTTCTTCAGTAAACACCAGGCCTTCCAATAGGCAAGTAAGAGAAAGAAGCCACCCACTAGAAGTCATCAGAGGGAAGCATTAGAATGTGAGAAGGCCTAGGGACATCTCTGCAGCTAGGAAGGTCATAGAACAGGACAGCTGGAGGACTCTGAATTGGTTTATTATCTCTGTATCCAACACTAACTGGCAACAACACTTCTGATTTGAACAGCAAGGTGGGAAACTCAGTGCCACAAGAACAACTGAAGATGACAGGGGCAGAAAGTGTTATCTTGTGTGGAAACGGAACGATTCTGAACAACTTCCGAGCCTGGAAATGAGTTTCTCAACTGTGTCATATACTTCCTGCCTTAGGTATCTCAGCAGGTCTTTACTCCAAAACATGTGGATGCTTAAACACCACTTAAATGACCTTCTCCCCAAAGAATTAAATTACCATTTATAGCCTATCCCTCTATTAAAAAAATTAATGAATTTACTAGCTCCTACGATGAAGGCCTTCATTTGTTTCTTAATGAAGAAAGCTTTGATCTTCAATTCTCCAGGGCTATGATTGTTTTTTATTCTTCTGCTCTCCTCATTAAATATAAATACCTTCATTCTCTGAGATACACCTGCAAAGCACTTACAGCACTCATTTGAACAATAGGAAACCTATTTTTGTCTCTTGCTAAGAATCCACCATTTAAAGTTCTGCTGTCACAAGGAAGGCGCTTTCCTCCAGTACCCAGGCACTGATACGGGTGGTGGAATACCAAAATGGAAGGTTTGCAGCTAATCACTCTTTACAGAATAGACTCAAAGGGCAATTTCTCCGAGTGCCAGATCTGAGCTGTAATAAGAATTCTTCACATATTGTCTTTAGCTGAAGGAGAAGGGACCATCCAAACAAAAGCCACAGTTTGATTTATTGAATATTTCAGGTTGCAACCCTGATGCTGCACCAAGCACCAGGAGTGGCCTTCCCTGGCAACAGCCACAGACCTAATAGCAAACGGCAAATGAGCCCTTAGTGCACACTGAGAGATGGCTGACAGCCACTAGAATTCTTCCTCCTGTGCTGCTGTTGCTACTGCAAAATGCCCTTAACCATGTCGTAAGTGTTATGCATTATTAAAAACAGGGAAACTGTGGTGCTTTTCTAAATTAACTAGTTATCAAAGACTATTGCTAATTCAAGTGTGATCACTCAAGAAGACAGATACCATAAAAAGAAAGTCTCATTCTGTATTTGAATAGTCCAGTTCATTTTACTAAGCTACCATTTCCCGGCTACACTAAGGATTGTGTGAAGCATGGAGTGTTTCCTCTGTGTGTTTAAGATAGCGGGACAAGATATTTCCGGGAGTTCACCATTCACACCCATTACTCACTGCTAGATGATCCAGGCTTTGATGATATGAAATTTGGAATAAGCAAACACCCTGGCGCTGTGATTGTCTGCCTAGGCGTCAATCCGCGAGACTTGAACCTTGAAGTTCTCGGCCCACAGACCCTGCATACAGATTTCTGCGATACGTCAGTAGTTGGAATGACAAAGCTTTATCAGCATCGTTATTACTTTTGACAAAGTTGGGGGGAGTAGGAATTGTGTCTAAGCAGCAGCCTGGGGCTGACAGAGAAGAGAATTTTCTGTCTCCAGGGAGGGAAAGAGATGTGTTCTGAGGTCTGAGGTACCAGCTCCTGCCAACCCTATCTTCGGAAGGAGCATGACACTCAGAGTTGTTGCCAATCTGACACCCTGTCCACCATATCTTGTGAAGGCAGCTGGCTAAGCAAGGTAAAACAGTCAAGAAAACAGAAACAAAATTCCACCATGAACTGCCTCGATACAAAACACAGGTACAAATACATAATTGACTGAGAAAACTTTTTCTTAACTTCGGCACTGAATTAAAAACATGAACGCCCTTATTTTGAGACAGATCAAGGAATGTGCAAAAAAGGGACCAGATACATGATCCTTCTGCCAAGATGATTGCTTTTCTCGGAGCATAAAGGCGATAATTTCAAATTTGGCTGAGGTAGATGACTTTATAAGAACAGAAAAGACCCAAATGCCTGTCCCCAGATGTCACAAGATGATCCAACAGACACTGGAGTGCACTTCCTGATGACTTCACTGAAGAAGCAGGAATGGAATGATAGGCCAAGTTTAACACTTGATAGACTCCTGAGCTGCCTAGTGTCCTAAACTTCACTCATACACACCCTGCAGTTTGTTTATTTCCACCACAGAAAGCCCAAATGTTTGGCATAATAACAATGTCAATAATAACACTAGAATGTCAGTACTAAATTGTTTTTCCATACTTAAAAACTGTGGATATGACTGGGTGGTGGTGGAGCACGCCTTTAATCCTAGCACTCGGGAAGCAGAGACACGCAGATCTCTGTGAGTTCAAGGAAAGCCTGGTCTACAGGGAGAGGTCTAGGTCAGCCGTGGCAGTTACACAGAGAAACCCTATCTCAAAAAACAAAAACAAAAAACAGAACAAACAAACAAAAATCAAAAGGAAAACAAAAGAACTGCGTACAGCATGAATATGAGCAGGAAAACGGAAAGAGGGCACCTACTTTCCGAAGCTGCCACCTCATTGCTGCACAAAGCACCCACACGCAGGGTCTGCCTTGCCATGTGCCCCCTTCTCCCACTTCTCCCCACCAGAAATGGTGGATGTCAATCTTCTGTCTTCAGCACAGATCTCAGTTCTTGCGAACACCCTCAGTCTGTGCCCAAGAAACAACTGGCAGCAGTCACGGTTCTCCATGGCTCTGCTCACCACCCTTCCCACTGCACAGATGAGCCACAAAAATCATGGCTGTAGTGCCATTTTCCTAATAGGCACTAATTCTATCATCCATGAGCTATAAGCATCACACATCAAGCTAGACAAAACCTCCCGCTTCTGATGTCCCCAAGGTGATGGTATCTTTGGCTACATTTCAGGAACTCAATTCTACTCAGAAGATATTTATAGGAGATCATCTGTGTGCCAGCACTGCACTCAGCTCCGGTGAGACACAAGAACATCAAGCTGCTGTCCTGCTCATGGGGAATATTGACTGGCCAGTGTACTCAGACTTGTGTTTGGAGGAAGAGCAACAAAATTACCCTAGGACTTAGGCTCTGCAGAGTTCATCTTCTAAAACATCAAGAGCAGGGCTTGCAAACATGTGTTGTACCCCAAGATTGACAAACGAGTTTTGCATGCAAGAGTCCAAAGGCCTGACTCCCACCCACCCCAGTCCTGCTCCGCAGAGGATTTTCCAGACTTTGACATCTCAGGACACTACCCTTTAAGACCCCTTCACCTTTCATATATTCTAAACCTAGGAGATGGAGCCTTTACCATTGGAAAAAAAACCAGTGGATAAAAATAGCAGTAGATATTCACCGTCTCCTCTCCAAACCTGCTGTCAGACCTCCTAACCCATTCCCAACACAACTTCTGCTTTCCTCACTGTGAACCCTGTCCTCCACTCCAGGGGAACTGCCCTCTGCTTGTCCCTGACGCCTGCCATTCTCTGGAGTTCACAGGGGCCACTCCTCTCCACATTTCCTAATGCTGGGTGTGCTGCATGCAGAACCGGGTTTGCCACCCCACAACTTCTGTGTCTAGCCATCAGCCAAGGTAGACAGTACCTCCTCCATGATCGTCCGATGGACGGCATGAACTTATCACGTACTCAACTCCTTGCTTACTCACTCATGCACTTTCAGAGGGCCCAGCTCTGACATGTTTGGTGCTGGGGAGTAGGGGGTGAACAAGTACAGTTTAGTTCCAAGCTCTCAGAAGCCTCTTTGAAGTTTAAAACGACCAAGTCACAAAACAAAGGGATAAGAAATCTAATAAAGTCCCAACAAATTATGTCCCTAGAAACAAAACAAGGAATAGCGTCTGCTTGGGTGGCTCTGAAGGCTTCCAGGAAGAGGCACCTGTCACTCCTGTAAACCTTAAAATAGTTGAGGACAGTAGGTCAGGTCAGATGTGTCAAGGTGCAGTAGCCATAACAGTCTGGAAATGAAGGAATGAGAGAATCGCACTGCTTAGCTGTTTCTGAATTGCAGGTGAAACCAGAGCCTCTTCAAGTGAACACAGAGACCATCATTAGCTGTAAAACCTGCAGATAAGCTGATTTTAGTCCCAGAGCCTTTCAGGAGCTGCTACCTAAAACGTCTCTGAACCCCAAACCAGGAGACTAATGAGTAAGACTCATGGAAGTGTCACAAGCCCAAGTCATAAGAGACCTTGGCTTATGTGGCTGTCATAGCACCTAGGGTGCTGCAGAAAATGATTTAAGGTTTAATTCTCAGGGTAGCAGTTTGGTGTCAAATAATTGACTGATGAACTTTATAATGCTCAACCTCCGTGTTGAGTAAAAGGCCCGAGATGTCTTCCGAATTCTGAGCAAAGCGAATGATTGCAAGAAGCCCCAGAGATGCTCTGTTTCAGTGGGAACACAAAGCTAGCAGAATGGCATGTTCTGGGGCAGGGGCGGCTTCAAGATGCTTTAGCAGGGAAGGGAGTTTGCTCCTGGTGTGGAGCCTACCTGGCTGTGTTGTAACAGTGTGGCAGTGTGGAACCTGGATTTCTGGAAGAGTAGGAACCTGAGAACAGGCTGCCCTTCCAAACTTTGGAGTCATTTGTTTTATGCCTCTGCAGAAGTCATCCAGCTTCTACACCTTCAGTTTTCTCAACTGTGTAACAGGGATGCTAACTTCAAAGTCTCACTCTACAAACTTAGATCTCCTTGTAAACTTAGGGTCCATGAAGTGGGTACAAAGTAGCAAACCACTAACTATTGAGATTAGATTACCTGATTTCCTATCAAAAAATTAATATTCAGCACAGACTCATACATAATTTTCTAAGTACTCAGTGCAAATATGCCCACCCCAAATATGAAGCCTTGCTATGTGAATGACAAAGCAGAATAAGGAGCCAACTTCTGCTGGGTGTTTCGAGATGTCCGAACCATTCCGTATTATGAACCCTAAAATACCAGACACTGACACCCATCATCAGACAGTCTTTCAAAACCACAGTAGGCTGATCATGATGGTGAGCGCCCTATATCTCCCCTTGCCTCCAGTTCCACCTCAGAAGGCTTACCTTTCCCAAGCCTGCCTCACCGACTTATGCTCAACAGACACAGACTGGCCCTGCCTTCCTGTCTGCTGCCCTCCCTCTTCTGTAGCAGGCAAGTGGCCTCTTGGCCATCCTCAAGCTCATCCCTTCTTTTCGGGCTTTTGTCTTTATGTTCCAGTCAGCCACGTAGTCTATCTTATTTTTCATCCTGCTCTCTAGACCTTACCTGGGTTTGAGACTAACTCCTAGTTTTAATTTTCTTCCTTCCTTCTTTCTTTTTTATTTTTTAAATTTCATGTGCATTGCTGTTTTGCCTGCATGTATGTCAGTGTGAGGATGTCTGATCTCATGGAACTGGAGTTACAGAGAGTTGTGAGCTACCATGTCAGTGCTGGGAATTGAACCCAGGTCCTCTGGCAGAGCAACCAGTGCTCTCAACCACTAAGTCATCTCTCCGGGCCTCTAGCTTCAATTTTCTAAGAACATTTTTCTGCATCCCAAGCTCACCCTAAGCAGCATCAGAATCGACCCTGTGCTTACTCCACTGATAAAGCACATGCCCATTACATCAACGGAAAATGCACTTTCTCCTGGACACTGAGTACAGTTCTGTGAGCCAGAAGCGGGCTCAGGCGCCTCCAGCTTATCTGGAATTCTTTACACAGGGCTTTATGAGCATTTAGCCTTCTGTTCTTTAAGATGAAAGAAGTTCATTCCTTTTTTTATATTTATTCCACCTTGACTATTTACTAAAAGACAGATAACATTTGAAAAATAAGCATTTGGTTTGTAGTGTATCTGATAATAATGACGGCTATGGAGGAAAATAAAATGAAAATATGATCACAGATATGAAGCCCCTGAATAAAGAAAGTTTTCTATTTTAAACTTCCTCAAAAATTATGTTGTAAGTAAAGTCATGCACAGAATAACAGTGAGCAGCAGACTGCATGAGGCACTGCTGGGGACTGCCATCTAAATGAGACTGGTTTGATGCTTATAAATTTTTCCAGGTAATAGTGAAGTAAATATTGTGTTTATGACACAGAGGATCGTATTCTGATGTGTATCCACTGTAGCATCTTTAAGGCCTTTCAATGCAATGACCAGACAGTAATTGCTAATAATGTAAGAGACGGTAAGTCCTGATAAAGGGATTTAAAATCTATTCATTTTAAATCATGAGCTGATGCATTTGAACCTGACTTTAAAGAGACAGTTTTTACAGTCAGAAGGTGGATGTGAAGATCTGAAGTGTAGAACCCATAAATATGAGAACATCAAGACACTGCTAAAACCATTCATCTAAGCATGTAATAATTTCTCCCATGCTCCAGTGCTCAAGAGGGTAGACACCGTGACATGAGGACCAATGAGCGATTAGAGAAGTCTTCATTGTCAGTTTACTCGTGAATTACATTAGTCGAGCACTCATTAAGGGAAGTCACCATGTTGGGCTGTTCAGGAAAGTCATGTGATAACCTCACCCAGTCTTAAGATCGTGGTGTGAGGACAACCAGAGGTGCTCAAGGGTGGACTTGCTGTCACAGAGGCACTGCAGACGTTAAGCAGCAGCCTGTGGAAGTGCAGAAGACAGGTCAGGTCAGTGAGAGAGCTCCTGGAAGACAGCACAGGCAGGCCTGTCCGTGAACTCAGTAGCGTGTGTTCAGTTAAAATTGTTTTTCTTGATTATGAAACACACCCACACTTGCACACATTTGTAAAACATCATTTATGAAATAAAGAAAAATAGAAACCACCTATCAGTTCATCAGATAGCCTCTGGGGATGCTGGGGTCCTCTCCTTCCACCATCACTTACAAACATTAAAATATGTAAAAAATAATGCATATACTCAAGTTTGTATTTGATTTTATTTGACTTAGTGGTATGTTTTAGATGTTCCCCCTTGTTATTAAAAGTTAGTGGAGATACGAATCTAATAAATGCCTGATGTACCATGGTGCTGATATGGACCCCTGTGGTAGAGTACTTGCTAGCATAACCAAGTCCCAGGGCATGTCAAGAAAACAAGTATTCCACACGCTTGATCAGACTAGCTCCTTGTTTTTAGAAATTTTATTTCAGGTTCTTGAAATATAGGGTTTTTTGTGTTTTTTTTTTCTATTTACAACAGCATATTTGCCCATAATTACTTGTTTTGGTGTAAAAAAGAATTAAATCAGGAAATACATTGTTAATAAAATAGAAATGAGCTTTGAAAAGCAAAAATAAAGTACTAGGGAAAGTATTTTATTGACCCAAGAAATTTTTATGAGATACATGGCTGCAACACTATAGAATAGCCCTGAGAACTGAGCTGCAGAAGCTGGACTCAGAATACTAGCCACTAGCCATAAAGACTCTGAAATGGCCTAATGCAAACAGGAATATATATTTGAAAGGCAGGAAGGTTATGTTTGTGACAGTGACAGGCAAGAAAATGCTTGAGAGAAGACTCTGCAATAGTCCAGGAGTTAGCAGGGAACAGAGCAAAACAATAGCAGCATCTAAGAAAGGACCATGGGTGGACTTTCTTCCTCTCTCCCATCAAGTAGCTGCTACATAGTTCATAAATAATAGTATTTTTGTTATTAGAAAAAGTATAATTTTTATTTGGTTCCAACAGCTTTTGAATATTAAACAGAAAACAAAATATCCAAATCATGAGGTTAAGTTCACTCTAGCCATGGGTCTTTGTGCTATTAAGTCTAGGTGAAGAGAAGACTGGCACTCAGGACTCAGGTGTTCCCTGTGATAATCACTGAGGTCACAGTCTTGAGGACGGAAGCAATGACTGCATGATTGCTAAAGTCCTTTTACCTAAGAATGTCTGCAAGTCTACGTGTCTATGTGAGACAGTAGCAAAGGATTAGTTCGATTCCTATTTTGACAAAAACTAAAACAGCCATCCACATTTTCTTTTAGAAACTTAATCATGATTCACTAGAGCAAGTGAAGTGATGTCACTGCCGCAGCTCTCAAGATGGACTGGCTTCACATTTCCCCTCACGACTGCGTAGACGGCAGGAGGATACTCTCAACTCCAGCTATGCTCTCTGTTTAGTGGAGATCTATGCAGAGGCTCCTGCTCTTTCCTTGGGTCCTCCTACCCTTCCTCTCTGAGAGATAGCTGAATCAAGATACAGAAAACATTCCAGCAAGTAAATGACACATGGTGTCTATTCAGTGAATAAATAACTGTAATTGTTTTTATGGGATGCATAGAAATGATTTTAAGATCCTGGAATCTACAAGACTTGCTGACTGATTTTTGGTAATGATTTCTTTCATTTTTGAGATTATACTATAATTGCATCATTTTCTGCTTCCTTTTCCTCCTTCCAAACCCTCCCATATTACCCTCCTTGCTCTTTCAAATTTGTGATTTCCTTTTTCATTAATTGTTGTAACATTCACATATATATATAAACATGTATATATGATTCTCTATGTTTATATTTAGAAATATATACACATATATGTATGTTATATACATATATATCTGAGGTCATATTTAATAATCATCATCATACATATGTTATATGTATATAAATGTAACATATGTGTCATAAACACACACAATATGCATATACATATAAACACATCTCTAAGAGGCTTATATTTAGGACTATATATAGCATATTACATATATAATATAACATCTAATATATATTTCTAAATATAGGAATAAATATGATGTATAGATAATATATATGCATACACACATATAACATTCTCTGTCTGTGTAATGTTACTCATATATGCTTTCAGGGCTGGCTATGCACTATTGGGTAAGCATTTCATGTGACCGTGACTATCTCTGTTGCTCTCTATACTCTCTTCATCCTGATAGCCACTGACAAGGGTAGTCCTCCCCCTTCATTAAGGAAACTTCTCTTTGGTGACTGAGTTTTACAATAATCCCTGTGAAGGAGAAGTGTAGATTATTTCCCTACTTAAGAGGGGAGGAGTGGCTTGGGTGCAATATGGATTCCCAAACAATCCTCCATGCCCTAATGTCCAATGTGCTGTTCAGGTTCTCTGCAGAATACCCCTTCTGTTGGCACTGACTTGGTGATCCTGATAACCTATGACAGCAATGAGTCCTTAATAGCTTAGGGCTCTATCCCCAAGAGGACCTAGCTCATCTTTTGTACCTAAAGCCTCAGCAGCAGTGAGAGAGGAAACTAAGTCATATATTGGGGCTGATCACAGTTCAGGCAGGGGTATGCACTGATAAATGTCTAGATTTAGATAAAACACCAAAGAATCAAACTATGTACCATAGGTTTGTGGAGTCTTGAATAAAGGTGTAGCAATACCAGCCAGAGCTGGGTACAATTTAGAGGAAAAAAATAGAACAGGAAAATGACTGAAGCCAATTATCACAGCATTAGAAATCTGGACCTAAGAGTTTGCTATGCTAAGTGGAAAGGTCTGAACGTGGAAAGTGACTCTGGCAATGTGGGCAGCTTGATAGAGAGAAGGCAAAGAGGGTGTCTTAGGGGCACCATGCTTAACTCAGCCTGAGAAGGCTAAAGTCTGGCCTAGAGTTGTAGCAGCCTAACCGTGACAGAAAGGGTGGGTGTGGGGGAGGCTTCCACTTCTAGTGCAGGCCCAGAAAGACTGGAGCCCACAGCTTAGAGCTCCTGCCAAGGCACCAGCCATGTTTATTACAGCTGTCTAAAATCCTGGAGCAAACAGTCTGTCATTGTCAAATAGATGATCTTGTGGGTCCTCCTTATAAAACTGTTCTAACAGTCCCCACTTACAAAGTCACTGTCCCTAAGACTCTACAGCTTCTAACAGCCTTTCCAAGCTCATCATGTCAGCACCCACAGAAGCAAACCAGTAAAGTGGACAAGGAAGAAAGGCTGGACTGTCATGGAGTGTTGTCATGTTTTCTGTCCTGCCTAGTTCCTGCAATCGTTAAGTCCCAAAGAAATCACAAAGAGGTCTACATTAGTTATAAACTGAT
>LOJH01005434.1:4475-33746 GCA_001685095.1 Ellobius talpinus | reverse complement strand
ACTCTTACGTATTAATTTAACCCATTTCTATTAATCTGTATATCACCACGAGGTAGTGGCCTACCAGCAAAGTTCCAGCATGTCTGTGTCTGGTGGATCCATAGCGTCTTTTTGACTCAGCCCTTCTTTCTCCCAGCATTTAGTTCTATCTTCCCCACCCACTTAAGTTCTGCCCTATCAACAGGCCAAGGCAGTTTCTTTATTCATTAATGGTATTCACAGCATACAGAGGGGACTCCCACATCAAAGTAGGAGTGGGGTTGTTATTCCTAAGCCCCTCAGACCTCATCTGAATTTGACACGAGGGCTAAGGATGGAGGCTGGCCATGGTAGAATATCAGGCACTGGCAGTGAGTGAGGCTTCATGGTTAGAAGGCTGGGGACTTTGAGGCAAGGGATGTCAGCTCAGCTCAATATCTTCCACGGAGGAGAGAAACACTGGAGATTGAGTCAATAACAAAGGCAATGACTCAAATGAGTTGACCCAAGGTCAATCCTGGACACCAAAGCTTAGGAAACATTAATGTTCTAAGAGTGTAACCTCTCAATCTGCAGGAAGAGGACATGAAAGCTCCATGTTTAAAATCTTGACATGCTTTATGTGTGTCTTCGCTTGGATGGTATTGATATGCATCTTTTCTAATAATGGTGTCATTCCCATAACTGTGACTAAATACAGAAGAGAACCTCTGAAGGCAGAAAGGTTTATTATGGCTTGTTGTTTCGAGAGTTTCAGTCCATGGTCAATGGCTCCTTGGTAGTGGGCTGTGCTGAGGTCCACACAGTGGGGCAGAGATGCTCACCCCCATGACATTGGAAGGCAAACAGAAAAAGAGGAAGTAACTGGGCTCTCAAAGCACTCTTTAAAGCCATGCTTCCTATGGCCACCTTCCATCTATTAGGCCTTATCTCCTGAAGGTTCCGCGACCTCCCAGTAGCACCAAAGGCTGGCAACTAAAGCTTCAACACCTGACCTTTGGAAGACAATGAAGAAACAAACCATAACCATAACGATTGTTACAGAGTTGTCACACTGGCTTAGCTCTACAGGTTTGAGGAAATCCTTAATTTTCGGCCAGCCTAAGAAGAGCATGGGTGGCCTGGAGAGTCCCAAACTTACAAAAACTGAAATAAAGACAGTCTTGTTGGGGAACAGGCCCTTAACCCACTGTCTACACTAACATCTGCTGGCTTGCATTTGAATGGCACAGTGGTATTACAGTGAACAGATAATCATGTACAAAGCATTCTTTCTTTGTAGTCTCCCCCAAAATATATGCTCCTAGTCTAAGGATGCACAAAACAAGAAGAATCCTAGTTGAGGGCCAGACTACACTTGATCATTATTCTCGTAACTGTCAAAGCCATCAAAAACAGAGGCAGTGTGGAGACTGTCACAGCTGAGAGTCACATAGAGACACAATCATTAAGTGAAATCAGAGACCCGGGATTGGATTCTGGAACAGTGAAGGGACACGAGGCAAACACTAAGGAGACTGAAATCAAATATGAACTTTGACTAATAATAAATAAATAAGGTTTCATTAGTTGCTGCAAATGTGGTTTACTGAAGTAATAAATATTGGTTGTAGGATATGAGAATATTCTGCATGGCCTTTGTATATTTTCTAAAAAACTAAAATTTCAAAACTTTTTTTTAAAGTAACATAAAGGAAATATCTTATGGTCCAGGACACTGTCATATACTAAATCAGCCAAGAGTGGGTGCCTGTTAATTGACTGGATTTAGTCGGGGCTACTGGCACTCCAGGAATCCTAGATCAATCCAACAAATTTTAAATACAATATTTATTGAACAACCTCCCAGGTAAACAAACTTAATTGAATCGCTCGTTTATTCCCTGCCACTAAAATGGGTAAAGGGAATATGGAAGGATCTAAACTGACAAAGGAGAAGAGAGTGAGAAAGGAGATAATAACCAACAATTGGCATCAACATCTTCTTAGAAGTTAGGGAGCAGGAATCCTTGCAGCTGCTCAAGGACTGAGGAACTGCCCTAGGAGCCAGCAGGGACACTTTTTTCTCATAGCAGAAGCAAAGAGAGGAGGGCTATGTAGCACAAGATGTTAGAGGGATGTAAGAGTTTAAGGCTTTGAAAATACAGGGGTTGGTGCTGTGGAACAATCTTTTGCATACTGTGAAGATGTGTTGCTCTCATTGGTTTAGTAAAGAGCTACAAGGCCAAGAGCTAGGCAAGAAGAGGTTAGGGGGGACTTGCAGACCGGGAGAGAGTTCACTGGGAGAAAAAAGAATGGAGCCATCGGGAGACTCAGGGAGATGAAAGATGAACATACTGTGTTGAAAAAAGGTACCAAGCCATGGGGTAGAAAGCAAGTAAGAAATGTGGGTCCATTTAAGTTATAAGAGCTAGTTAATAACATGCCTAAGCTATCGACAGAGCCTTTATAATTAATAATAAGTCTCTGTGTGGTTTTTGGGAGTTAGCTGGCAGGACAGAATATTCTGCCTCCAGATTTGCTTAAACCTTGAAAGGCACCTGCAGATTGTACTCTTGTCCACTTTGAGCTTTCATGCCACTGCTGTTCCGAATTCAGTCTGCAATACCCTGCACAGGCTCATATTTGAACACCTGCCCCTGGGTGATGACCCTGATTTGGTGGGTTGTTGGGCCTGCCTAATGGGGAGGGCAGTGCTGGGAGTGGGCCTTTGTGGTCTTTAGCCCAACCACACTGCCAGCTCCTCTCTCTGCTTCCTGACAGGGAGCATGGAAAGAGAAGCAGCTTCAAGCTACTACTTCTGTAGTGGTTCCATGACAACGGCTGGATAGGCTCTTACATTTGACCATTTGCTCCCCAGTTGGTCGAACTGTATGGGGAGAATTGGGAGGCATGGCTTTGCTGGAGGAGACATGTCATGGGGGAAGGCATTGAGATTTCAAAGGACTCACACCATTAGAGTTAGCTCTCACTGCCTCCTGCTTCCAGACTGAATGGAGATGTGAGCTCCCAGCTGCCACACCTGCCTTCTGCCGCCATGTCTTTGCTCCGCCATCATGAACTCTGACCCTCTGGAACAGTAAAGCCCAATAAAATGCTTTCTTTTATAAGTTGCTTTAGTCATGGTGTCTATCACAGCAATAGAGCACTGACTAAGACAGACCCAAACCAGCTGCCATGCCTTCTCTCCCACAATGGTCTTCTGGCAGTATGAGCAAAATTAACTGCTCTTCCATAAGTTTCTCCGTCAGTAATTTTGCCACAAGGACTACTTTAGTAGTAGTAGTGTGTGTATGTGGTGTGCACGCACATGAAGCCAACTTGTAGGAGATGATTCTCTCCCTCCATTATATGGGCCCTGAGATCAAACAAGACCCTGGACCAGCTGGACCAGCCCCTCAGGCCTCTCTATCCTGCATCACCTGGCTCCTTCAGGCAATCAGAACTGCAGTCTCAAGAGAAAATGAGCAGTAGGAGCCCTGGAGTCAGGAGGAGCAGATGGAGCAAGGTCAAAGTACCCAGAAACAGAAGGGGTGCTCTAGAGCGTATTTTACCAGTTCACAGGAACCAACTGCTAGTCTTCCATGGATTCCGTAAGGCAGCTGTTGAAGGTAGCCACATTTTACAATTAGACTGTATAAGCATACTATATAAATTCATTAAAAAGCAAATGTGACAGGTACTCAGAGCATACAACTTCTGAATTTTTTACCATATTTCACTATAATTTATTCTCTTCAGGTTATCTATATTATACATGTGTGGTGGAAGCAACTCTATAATAATATAGTGTGCATATCCTCCACATTTTTTACCGTATTTCACTATAATTTATTCTCTTCAGGTTATCTATATTATACATGTGTGGTGGAAGCACTCTATAATAATATAGTGTGCATATCCTCCACATTTCAGCATTGACATGGAGTCAGCAGTTCCAAATTGACCATGGGAATTTTTACATCACCTATGATGACCAACCCTAAGTGTCAGGCCAGCTTTTGTTGCTGTCATTGTTCCGTAGCCAGCTAGTTGTGCACGTTCACAGGCACATCGCTGAGCAGGATGAGATGGAGGTATTTGTAGAAAAGGGCAAGACTCATAATCATGCTCGCCCACTCTGCTTCCAGAATGTTTGCGTCTATCTGTCCATATGCCTTTGAGGATGCTTGTTTAAGAAATCAAACACTAAAAGAATAGAATCTACAGATTTATAGTGGGGGGTCCTCCTCACATAAAAGCTTTGATTAGTGCCTAGGTACTCTTCAAAGAGTCCCTCCACACATACCAGACTGGCCTCGAACTCACTATGTGCCTAACGAAAGCAACTGGAGGAAACGGGTTTATTTTGACTCACGTGTGCAGAGTACAGTTCATCCTAGGGAAGTCAGTGGGGAATTGAGGTGGCAGGTCGTGTTGCTCTGCAGTTAGGAAGCATTGAGAGACAAATCCCAGGGTCCAATCCCCTTTCTTTTTATTCAGTCCAGCTCCCAGCCAGTGGGATAGTGCAGATCTCTCCCAACCCAGCCCGTGGAATGGTACCTTCCATGTCCAGGCCCCTAGCCTGGATGGTACCTACAGACCGTGGGATGATACCTTCCACATTTAAAGTGGGTCTTCCCCCTCTGTTAACAGAGTTAATCCAGAAACTCCTTCACAGATGAGTCCAGAGACTTGCCTCCTAGGTGAGTCTAGATCCTGTCAAGTTGACAATCCACAGTAGCCATATAAGGGTTGCCACCGGTGTCATCTTAAACAGCCTCCAAAGACCACAGGGTAAAGACTTCGACACAGGATGACAGTATTGGAAGGCTGCTGCCCTGGAAGGGGATGGTGGTACAGCAGGACCCTCCTCCTGCCTCTCTCTCTCCTGTACCCTGTCAACAGTGAACAGCACACGCTCTATACACTTTACACCATAAAGCGTTGTCATATCACGCCTGTTACCTAGGACCTGAAATCTCCGAAACCCTGAGCCAAGCAAAGCTTTCTCCTTTATAAACTGATCGTCTCAGATATTTGGTACAGTATTAGAAAGTTAACACAAATATCTTCTATACTAAGGCAAAGAAAATGTCAGAATTGAAAGACATGAGTATTCAGAATGAAAGGGTGTGTCCAAGGCCAACCACAATGAACATGAACTTTTCTTGGGAGATGAACAACCATCTATTTGCCCCAGAGAGAAATGGTTCCACCCAAGTAGAGCTTGGTGGAAGAAATTGAGTTTTATTAAAGTTATTTAGTACAATTGGCTGTACAATTGAAGAAAATGCCTCTCACTGTCCCCCAACAACTGTTGACTACTTATATATCCTGGGGGTAGGTTACAATTATAATCTCAATGTTGCCAGTCCTAGAGTGCCATAAAACATAAAGGAAACAATCACAAACTTTCAAAGATACAATTTTCTTTAATGATACATTTGAAGATTAAGAACTTAGAATAACATTGTACTTTGCAACAAGAGTCTCCTGCCCGAGTCTCCTGAGTAGTTGGGACTATAGGTCCTTGGCTTTTGTCCTATATTTGTGACTACCAGGCTAGCCTCTTCAACAAAAGAAACTGTGCCTCTGAACTAAAACAATACATGAGAAATTAATGCAATGCCTTCAAAACTCTGAAGGAAATTATGTTTAGTCCACTTTCTATAACTCCAATCTTCAAAAAATGATTTAAAATACTCAAGGCCTCAAAGTTTGCCACTTGGGTACCATTCTCTGGGAAACTCAAGTGTGTGCTGCTGCGGAGTAAAAGAGAAAGCCAACTTAAGTCATAGGACTTCAGAGACATTGAATGAAAGTCTAGACAATTCCTAAGATCATTAAAAAAGAAATGTGGTTAGCCCAGAAGGGAAGTTTCCATGAAGAAACATATCTTATACAGTGTTTATTCTGTTCCACTATCTTCTTAGGAAAAAATTTTTTAAAAAGTTACAAAGAAAACTAAATAAATGGGAAGAACTAATGCATTTATGAAAAAAATCAAAGGCTATGTCAGAAAGGAAATTTACTTAGGAATACTATGCTAGGTGTTATGTTTTATGATAGACAATGCTTATTTAGCAAAAACACATAACTAAATCGGGATGATAAAAATGAGTGTGTATCTGTTGGTAAAGTCCTAACAGAAAGCAGATAGTACTCTCAAGTTAAATTTATCAGAAGGATTTTATTAAACATAATCCTTTATTGGTTCTTTGGGAATCGCACATCATGCACCCAGGCCTACTCACTTCTCTGTGGGTACAGTGATGCACACAGTTCAAAATGAACAAGATGTTGAAAAGGTAGAAAAGAAAATATTTTTGTTTTGAATTCTAAGGCCAAATTCAAGAACTTCAATGTACTTTTAAACATTAAGATATATGCCAGACATTGTGGTGCATACCTGCAACCACAACACTCAGAAGGCAGTAGGGTCAGGAGTTCAAGGCCAGCCTCAGCTACATATGGAGTTCAAGGTCAGCCTCAGATACCTAAGACTTTATCTAAAAACAGGAAAACTTACTCAAAATTAAAACACAGCATAGTAATTTTCTTCCTAGGACTCTCATAGTATGTATCTGCATTCTATATAAAATCATATCTCTGTTATGATAATTCTACAATATACAAAGGTATAATTTTAGCTTCATATAGATGAGCAAATGTTTCTTTTAATGTTTCAAGGTCCAAATTTTAGTCAGCTTTTCAAAAGTCTTTACATGGGGAAATATAATTGATTTCCACTTACAATGGCATTGTCTTTGCCGTGAATTATTCTGACCCCAAATCAATTAGAGATTCCCCACTATTCCATAGGAAGCTTCTAAAAATCAATGCTAATTCAAAAGTATTTTAGCCTTTTAAATCCACTCATTTTAATGTTAGACTGATTCATCTTGAGCAGAACAGACACCCAGAAAGAACTCATTGTGGGAACTATTGTTATATACATCCCTTGCTAGTTAGCTTACTAAAGAAAGAAATCATTCTTTTAAGGCTGTTTGTTGATTAATATTTACTGTGATTAACAGCCTCAGTTTACCATTTGAGTGAGCAAGAAAAACAATTTTACCTTCCTACAGATCAAGTCCGTTTCTATTTTGAAGCCTAGTCTGGCTTTATGGCACCATCTGGCTCTCTTCTTGGATAACTTGAACACCCGTCGGATATTCACTTCCCTTGGTCCAAGGAGCGAGCCACAGAACTTCTGTGAGAGACCCCACAGCTTTTCCACTGCTTCTGTTCTGTCTTGCCTCTCTCAGACACCCCCGTAAAAGGGAATCTGAAAAACCCACAGCTAGCACAAGACTTATGAACTGAAATAAAGACTATTACTTCCCTGGGATTATGGGCGAGAAAATAATATAAAAATCATCTAGATCCAGGTGTGGTGTCTGACACTCATTGGGCTGGAGGGATGGCTCAGCAGCAACAAAAAAAAAACAAAACAAACAAACAAACAAAATTCCACTATTATCCAGGCATGACGGCTCACACCTGAAATTCTGGCCCCAGGAAGTTGACATAGGAGAATCATGAGATCAAGGACAGCCTGGACTACCTAACAAAAGCCTGTCTTAAAATAAAGTGTGTGTGTGTGTGTGTGTGTGTGTGTGTGTGTGTGGAAAACAACACAAACTATTATTTCCCTAAGATCAAGAGCAAGACTAGTACTAATTTCAACTAATTTCAAAGAAAAAGTGAAGGTATTTACATTTTCAGACAGTGTGAGCTCATGTCTAGGAAATCATAATAAATGCATGGAAAATATAGAGCTAGTCAAGCAGTTCAGCAAGGTGTCAGCACATAAGATCAATATTCAGAAATCAATAGTGCTTACCTAGCATGCACAAGCTCCCTATGCATAATCCCTAAACAAAATAAATAAGTAAAGTGTAGCCTGCACTCCCAGATCATGGAATGTGAGACAGAACAGCTGTGAGAACAAGGCCAGACTGCTCCCCTAGCAAGGCCTGTCTCCAATCAATCATCAATCAATAATAAAAAATAAAATAAAATCACTGTATGCTAACTATAAACAATCCAAAAGGAAAAATTTAAACTTCATTTATAATAGCATCAAAACAAAATGTCTAGCAGTAAGTGTGTATATTTTTAAGTTGATAATTCTTACATTATTTTAGGCTTGTTGATCTTACTCATCTTCCACGACCCCTCCTATCCTCCCCTCCTGTGGCCCTGCTGCCGCCTCCCACTGAGTTCTCCTCCCACCTTGATGCCTTGTGCAGAGAACCACAGTGGATGTGTGTTCATGATGGCATGGGCCAAGTCATATCCCAAAGACAGCATTTACAGCACTATCTCCGTCCTCCGGCTCTTGCAAATGTATCCCATGTACGGTCACTTAGTCTCAGCACTGTTACCAGCTATGAGGATTTGCAGTAATAATCCATTGCAAAAAGAAGCTTCTTGGACCTGAGGCATGGGAGGCTGTGGGTGTAAACATGAACATTTGGTAGGCAGGTTGACAGCAAGTCCATAAAGTAAAGCAGCCAGGGTAAATCCTTCCCCAGGGCCTGTGACCTCCTTAGCCTTGGGACTTTGATCCTGTTTATAAGTACCAGACATGTATTCCCTCCCATGAGGTGGACCTCAAATCCAGTCAGAAACAAAGATGCCAGTGCTGCACAAGTGAACATAACTTGCCTGTCAGATTTGTATTATAGCACACAGTCCACCTACGGGTAAGACTGCAGACAGCTTTTCTCACCCTGCACGGCAATTCCAGTCCTCTGAATGCCAGACAAACATGGGGTGGGGGGAGCGCTTCCAGCTCACTTCCAGCTTGAGACCTCTGTGTCCTGTATCCAACGCATATTGTGTCTTCAGCAGTAGGCCTCTACCATCTAGTTCTAGTGGGCAACCAAGAACAATGGCAATAGCTTGTCTTGATTTGCAAGCCTCTGGCCAATAACACAAAGGGAAATGACCCAGATGTAGCCCTAGAGCTTTCATTTAAAATACCATGGCTTCTGGGAGGACACTATCTAACCATGCAGGATACCTCCAGTAAAACTTAAAAAAAATCTAGTTAAGTGTTGTAAAAGGCTACTAGTTCATTTCCCAACCTCCCGACCTCCCGGCAGCTCAGACCTGAAATAACCACACAGAAACTGTATTAATTAAATCACTGCTTGGCCCATTAGCTCTAGCTTCTTCTTGGCTAACTCTTACATCTCAATTTAACCCATTTCTATTAATCTATGTATTGCCACATGACTGTGGCTTACCAGGTAAAGTTCCATTTGGCATCTGTCTCTGGTGGGGCTCCATGGCTTCTCCCTGACTCCGCCTTCTTTCTCCCAGCATTCAGTTTTGTTTTCCCCACCTAGCTCTATTCTGCTAAGCCACTTGCTGAAACAGCTTCTTTATTCATTAACCAATAAAAGCAACACATATACAGAAAGACCTCCTACATCAAGGTAGCACATAAAGTAACAGGCTTCTATGTGACTTTTTGATACATAGTTTTGATTCCCCTCCCATCCCCCCACCTTTGCCCTCTTCTCCCAACTCACTTCCATGTAAACATTTCTACACTGTGCACTCTCTCACTTTAACATATGTATTTACCCCCACCCCTTCTCTCTTACATACACACACCTTAGCATTCTCTGATCACCATGGCTCCTTTTCCAAAGGAGGCACAGAACTCTAAAACTTCAGCCAGGATCTGCGTATGAAAAAGAACATAGTATCTGTGTTGCTGGACTCCGATTGCCTTACTAAACATGATATTTTCCAGTTTCATCCATTTTTCTGCAATATAATTTTTATACAACAGAATAAAATTCCATCATGAATGTGTACCCCATTTTTAAAATCCATTCATCAGCTGATGAGCATCTAGGAGAAGGCCATTGCCTAGCTATCATGAGCATGGGCATGCAAGTTTCGCTGTAGAAGGATGTGGAGCCCTTTGGATATAGACCCAGGAGGGTATAGCTAGGTTATATGATAATTTTATTTTTAGCTCTCATAAACCTCCACATAGTTCCATAGTGGCTACATCAGTTTCACCAACGCTGAATAAGGGTTCTTTCCCCAAAAACTCACCAATATCTGTTGTCATTTGCTTTCTTGGTAGTAGCTTTTCTGACTGGGGTCAGATGGAATCTCAAAGTAGTTTAATTTGCATTCCCTGATGGTTAATGATGTTAAGGTCTTCTTTAAAATGTTTGCTATTTAATTTCTTCTTTTGAAAACTCCCTACTCAGCTCCCTAGCCCCTTTTCTTCTTTAAATTGGATTGTTTTCTTGAGGTTTAATTTTCTTCAGTTGTTTCTATATCCTATATCTCAGTCCTCAGTTAAGATATTGTGATGGCTGATCAACTTGACTACATCAGGAATCAACTAAAACCCAAACTTCTGGGTACACCTGTAGGGGATTTTCTTAATCAGATTATTTGAAGGTGAAAGACCAAGCCTAACCCTGGATCACACCTTTGGTCATATAAAAAGACCTAGAAGAAGGAAACTGCTTTTTGTCTCCTTATTCCACCACATTGGCAGGCAAGTTCATTTATCCTGTTGCTGCAGCCGGTATTAAACCCACCTTCATCAGGTTTCCAGCATAGACTGAAGACTGGCAGCTCTCATAGAATCCTGCAGCACCAGAGTGGGCTGCAGAGACATCCAGCCTGGTGGGCTGAGCACCTACTGAATCCTTGGCCTTTCTGTCATAAGCCAGCCATTGCTGAACTACCACAGACCACATCCTATAAGCCATTCTAAGAAATCCCTTATATATGCATGTATATGTATATACATATACATATGTATACATACATATCTGTGTATATGTGTGGGATTTATTTACATGTATATATACACACATAGATATATATGTATGTATACATACACACATACATATACATATATACTATCAGCTCTGTTCCTTTGGAGAACCCTAACTAATACTGACATATAGCTGAAATGATTTCCTCCCATTCTCTGGGCAACCTTCACTCTGTTGATAGTTCCCTTTGCTATACAGAAAATGAGTAAGTTCTCAAGATTTTATTTTTAATTGTTGGCCTTCCTTCCTAGATAAAGGAGTCTTATTTCGAGAGCCATGAGCCTGTGTGCTGCGGTGAACTTGCTCCTTTTCCTCCAGCAGTTTCAGTTTGTATGCTGAAATGTTTTGTCAGCTTGCAGTTGGTTTTGTGAAGAGCAAGAGATAAGAATCTAGTAATATTCTTCCACTTGTAGACATCTCGTTTTTCCCAGCACCATTTGCTGATGATGCTGTCTTTTCTACAGTGTGTATTTTGGCAACTTGTCAAAAAAAATCAGGTAGCTGCTAGTGAGTCACTCACGCTCCGGTGGATCTGTCTTGCTCAGGCTCGGGGTCTGGCAAGTGGCCCTGGTTAAACCCCGCGTGTCACAGAGCAAAAACAACAACAACGAAAGGCCTGAGAGTGAGATGGGGCCTGGGAGGAAGGAAGAGGGGCTGGTGGGAGGGGAGAAGAAGAAAACATGTTAGAGGGTTGCGTGTGATCCGAACAACTCATATCTACCTATGAAAGTGTCAAACAAGGGAACGGAGGCTGGAACGCAGAGGTGGGCAGCTGTCTCTCATGCTCGAGGTCCTGAGTTCAATTCCTAGACCCAGAAAAGTGTCAAAGAATTAATTAAGTTTTTCAGAAAACAGATAACTTCTATATGGGTTATGTATTCTAGGCTATGTATCTCATTGACCTACATGTCTGTTGGGAAGCCGATGCCATGTTGTGAAACAGGTTTTTTTGGGCCACCAATCAGCTCCCAAATCATGACATGGAGACTTCTTATTGGTTATGAATGCTCAATCTTATTTTATGCTTGTCCCACTAGCTCTTTTTTGTTTGCTTGTTTGTTTGTTTGTTTTTCAAGACAGGGTTTTGCTGTAGTTTTAGAGTCTGTCCTGGAACTAGCTCTTGTAGACCAGGCTGGCCTTGAACTCACAGAAATCTGCCTGTCTCTGCCTCCCGAGTGCTGGGATTAAAGGCACATGCCACTACCACCCGGCTTCCCACTAGCTCTTATAACTTAAATTAACCTGTTTCTTCTCATCTATATTTTGCCTTGAAATTTTTTACCTTTCTTTCATTCTGTATCCCGATTCAGTGTCTGGCTGACTGGTAACTGCCTGGCTGGCCCTGGGAGGCTCCCTCTCGTTCTCTTTCTCTCCTTCTCCCTCCCTCCCCTTCTCTTCTTCTCTTCTCTTCTCTCTCTCTCTCTCTTTCTCTCTCTCATTCTGTCTCAAGCCTAGAATCCTTCTCCTATTTGATTTCTCTACCCACCAGCCCTGCCTTCTACTCTATAGCTATTGGCTGTTCTGCTTTTATTAGACCAATCAGGTGCCTTGGGCAGGCAAGGTAAAACAGCAACATATCTTTACATAATTAAACAAATGCAACATAAACAAATGCAACACATCTTTGCCTAGTTACACAAATGCAGCATAAACAATTGTAACACACCTTTACATAGTTAAAGTAATATTCCCCAGCAATGTTGTTTTTATTACTGTGTCTCTGTATTATAACCTAAAATCAGGTATGATCATACCTCCAACATCTTTCTTTTTGCTCAGGGTTGCTTTGCGTATCTGGCAGCTTGGGAGGCGGGGGTATTTTGTGTTTCCATATAAATTTTAAGATTGCTTTTACTGGTTTTGTAAAGAACAGCCCTGGAATTTTGATTGGGATCACATCAAATCTGTAGATTGCTTTAGGTAGAATGGTAGAATTTTCACAGTATTTATTTATATGAACATTGGAGGCCTTTCCATGTTCTAGTGTCTTCCTTAATTTCTTTCTTCTGTGTTTTAAAGCTTTATTTGTATGTCTTTCGCTGTCATGGTTTTTTTGTTGTTTTGTTTTGTTTTGTTTTTTGTCAACTTGACACAATCCAGGGTCATCTGGGAAGAGGGAACTTCGGGTCTGGAGGGCATTTTCTTGATTAAAGAATGATGTGGAAGGGCCCAGCCCACTCTGGATTTAAATCAACAGGTGGTCTTGGTTTAAATTAGAAAGCAGACTGAGCAAATCAGTAAGCAGCCCTCCCCCATGGCCTCTGCGTCAGTTCCTGCCCTGACTTCCCTCAATGATAGACCATAACCTTCTAAAGTGAAATAAACCCTTTCCACTCCAAGTTGCTCCTGGTTGTGGTCTTTATCACAGCAAAAAAAAAGAGGCATTTCCTTCCTTGCGTAGATTTATTCCAAGGTTTTTATAAGCTATTGTGGGTAGGATTGGTTCCCTAATTTCTTTCTCAACATAGTTTCATTACTGTATAGGAAAGCTAATGATTTTTGCATGTTAATTTTATATCCTGTCATTTTGATGAAAGTATCTATCAGTTCTAAGAATTTTCTAGTGCTCTCAATGGGGATTCTTATTGTTTAGAATCATACAAATGGTAAATGGAGAGACTTTGACTTTGTATCCTATTTGTAGCCATTTTCTTTCTTTTGTCTTTGCTTTAGCTAACACTTCAAGTACTCTTTTATAAAGGTGTAGAGAGAACTGGCAGTTTTGTCTTACTGATTTTAGTGGAAATGCTTTACGTTCTCCACTTAGCACAATGTTAGCTGTTTGTCTGTCATATATAGCTTTTATTATGTTGAGATATGTTCCCTCCATTTCTATTCTCTCTAGGGATTTTTATCATCAATGGATGTTTGAATATATGTGTGTGTGTATAACTGGTTTTTATTGAGCTCTACATTTTTCTCTGCTCCCCTCCCTGCCTCTCCCCTCCCCTTCAACCCTTCTCCCAAGGTCCCCATGTTCCCAATTTACTCAGGAGATCTTGTCTCTTTCTACTTCCCTGGATATTCGATTTTGACAAAGGCTTTTTTTGGGCATTTATTATTTGGATTGAGATGATCCTGTGATTTTTGTCCTTGAGGACATTTATGTAATAAGTTCCATATGTTAGTTTTTGAATGTTGAACCATTCCCAAATCTCTAGAATAAAGTCAACTTGATCATAGTGGACTATCCATTTGATGTTCTTGTCTATGACTGTGCTAACACCATAAACAAGGCAACTTACAGAAGAAAGAAGCATAGAGCTTCAGAAGGTTTCCATGGCCATAAGGATGAGGAGCATGGCAGCAGGCAGGCATGACACTAAAGCGGTAGTTGAGAGCTTCTATCTTGAACCACAACAATGAAAGAGAGAAGCTAACTGGAAAATCATGTGAGCTTTTGAAGCCTCAAAGCCTGCTCCCAGGGACACACCTACTCCAACAATGCCATACTTCTCAATCCTTCCCAAACAGTTCCACCAACTGGGGACCAAGTATTCAAATATATGACTATGGGAGCCATTCTCATATTTTTTTCCCCTAAAGTTCTGGTAGAATTCTACTGTGAATCCATCTGTCCTGGGCATTTTTAATGATTTTTTTTATTACTGTTTCAATCCCATTGCTTGTTGTGGGCCTGTTTAAGCTGTTTATGGAGTTCTTCTGCCTCTTAGTTTAATCTGGTAGGTCATGTGCATCTAAAATTTCATCTATTCATCCATTTCCTTTAGATTTTCAAATTTGGTAAAATATCTGTTTTCAAGATATGTCTTTAGGATTTTTCTGAATATTGGTATATGTTGTAATGTCTTCTTTTTCATCTCTATCATTTTGGGTCCTATCTCTCTTTTCTCTTGATTAATTTGGCTGAGAGTTGTCAACTCTGCATGCCTTTCCAAAGAACCAACTCCTTATTTCATTGACTCTTTTGGTCAATGAAATAAAAATGGAAAAAAAATGAAATGAAAAGAAAAAGATTTCTTTTTCTTCATTTCTAGGTCACTGATTTCATTTATTGCTTTGTATGGTTTGTTTTTGTTTTTATAAGTCATATGGTTCATCATAAAGTAATTATTTGATGCTCCTCTGATTTCTAATGTAGGCACTTAGAGCTTTGCCTCTCAGGACTGCCTGTTGGCTGGGGTATGTTGTCTACTCATTTTCATTCAGTTCTAAGAACAGAGTTATTGGCTTCTCAGTTTCCTCAGTGACATGCTTGTCATTCAATAATGAAGTGTTTAATCTCTATGAGTTTTTGTTGTTTTCCTTGCTGTGGATTTCTGGCTTTATTTCATTGTTGTCATATAGAATAAAAGAAGTTTTTCATTTTTCCGTATTCCTTGAGACTTACTTTGTATCCTAATATGTGCACTGTTTCAGAATGTTTCCACGACTGCTGAAAAGAATGTGTATTCTGCAGTGTTTGGGAGGAATGTCCTGTAGATAGCTGTGAAATCCATTTGATCTATGATGTCATTTAGCTCCAAAGTTTATTTATTTCTGTCCAGAAAACCTTAGTAAGAGTAGAGTACTGAAATCATCCTCTGTTACAGTGTTGGAGTTGATCAGTGAAGTCTCAACTTAAAGTATTTGTTTTATGAAATTGAGAGCACTTGTGTTTGGTGCATATTGTTAAGAAATGTAAAGTCTACTTGTTTATGGATTTCTTTTTGATCAGTATGAGGTGACCGTCTTTATCTCTTCTGGCTAGATTTAACATATCCCTGTGTTTTATTCATTGGACCTTAGCTGATCCAATGAAGAAACGAGAACTCCAGCCAAAAGCTTAGGCTGACTGTCATTTTCTGTTACATAGATGAAAGGAGAAGCTGATTTTCAGAAAGAAATGAGGTAGCAACGCTCAAAAATGACTATAATCTCTCCCCATTTGATTCATGTGACCCAGCTGCATCCTGTACCTCAAAACCCACGAGTCACCGCTACAACCACATAATAAACATCCTAAATGAGCGGTCACTTGCACCAAAAGAACTGATTCATCTCATCATATTTGCATTGTGAAGCCTGCCTTCTCCTCACAATACAGAAGAAGAACGGGCTAACACAGTGATGCGTGGCTGACTTGTATGTGAGTGAATCACACAATCCTTGGGTCATAAGAAGTGCTCCATGTCCCAGATATGCTCCCGCCCCTCTGTTTTGTCCCTCATGTTCAGCAGTAAGTGCCAAGGAGGAGAGGGTTACACACTGTGCATCTCCTTTGCTCTCACAGTGCCAACTGTGGTCCTTGAATACTGCAACATTTGGTGTTTGTTGGTTTTATACAAGACAATTTGTTTGGATTGCTTGCAATCACACGTCCTGTCACACTGAACAATCAGAATGTCATTGTATAGAAGCCCATTTTGTAAACAAAGAATTGGAAGAACGCTTCCGCACTGTAATCTTGTTGAGTTATGGAGGAGTCTTCAAAGGAACTAAATTCAAATAAAAGGTCATTCCCTTCTTGGTGGGAAGAAATAAGTAGCATCTGGGCTCCAAAAGAATAAATATTCTTTTCATTTATTAAATATGTGTAAATCTGAAACTGCTCTGCAAACATCAGTGCACAATACTCAACAGATAAACACACATCTGAATACAGATCCCAACTCAATACACACCCAAATGCATCAAAGCCAAGGATGCAGATTTAGAAACAGCTCCTGCTGTTCAATGCAAAATATATTTCAGGTATAAATATGAAACTTGGTGGAAATTATTTTATTTCCTATATAAAACTATTATCACTGACCATATGGTTTTATTATTTTCATATATCCATAATCTGTAATTATAAGTAGTATGTGATGATTATATAGTTATTATAATATGTACTAGGAAAGCTAATATATTTATGTGTAGAGTCACACATATTTGAAACTGCAAATGTTGTCATCATATTTGAATTAAATATTTTTAAATTTGCCCCAACAAATTCTATTGCTATCAAAGGTGTGATCAGTGACAACAACAACAGCCAAAAAAAAAAACTGTTCAGGCCATTGTTATTAATCTTAACAGAAGACAAAATTGGCAATTTTCACACATAGCTGCTGTGGGTGTTTATTCACAGACTTTGGGACATTAATGGAAGAGGACAAACCTAAGAAACAACCTGAGTGAAAAATGTAGGTCAAACTGTGATCTGAGAGACGATAATGTCTGCAAGCACAAAGCTCCGTATTCCACCATGGGGCATTGTTTGGAGGTAAGGAGATTATGTCTGGGAGATGTCCATCAAAATGAATGCATTGTGTAATGGGATACTGTGGAACACAATCAACTCATTAACGGGTAAGGCAAAAAGATCATGACTTTGAGGCCAGCCTAGACTACACAGTAAGACATTTCCCCTCAAGTAAAGGTTTGGGCTTGGTCGCACACACCTTTAATCCCAACACTCAGGAGGCAGGAGGATCTCTGTAAATTCTAGATCATCTTGGTTTACATAGTGAGTTCCAGAGCAGCCAAAATAGGCTCAAAAAAACAAAACAAAACAAAACAAAAAAGATATATTTATCACTAAGAAGTGGTACTGTGTTGACCTGGTGATACTTCCAAACAACACAGTGTGATTTGGGTTGGTTTTAATCACTCCTATCACCTAAAAGAGAACCCTGGCCCTTTCACGCTTACCTTCTCTTCTCAACCTCATTCTGCCATTCTGCTGCTCCCTAGAGACCAGCCCTCCATCTCCATGGCTGGGGCTTCCCTCTATTCCAGGCTGCAGATAAACGAGCCCCTACGGAAAATCCTTTCGTTGCTTTTACCGCCTCGTGTTACTGGAGCTCCCTTCAGAACGCCAAAACATTCTCGGCTCTGTCTCATCTATCTCTTCATCTGTCTCTATGGCAGGAGCCCTGGCTGTGTCATTTCTATTACGTTAACGCCTCCGCAGCACAAGGCATATTGCAAATATGCAATAAGAAATCCCTGCTAAATGGGTGAATGGATGTTCATCATATCTGGGAGTTATTTGGGAAATATATGTCAATATATTCACACATGGAGCAAATAATTTTAGGGATCTTAAGGACAGAACTAGAAATGTATAGATTCATGCGGGGAGGGTTTGGGGAGTTGTTTTGTTTTGTTTTGTTTGTTTTTGGTTTTCAAGACAGGGTTTCTCTGTAGCTTTGGGGCCTGTCCTGGAACTAGCTCTTGTAGACCAAGCTGGTCTCAAACTCACAGAGATTCACCTGCCTCTGACTCTTGGGTGCTGGGATTAAAGGCATATACTACCACCACCCAGCTTCATGCATAATTTTTACACAGGCTTGTTTATAAGAAGAGTAACTAGAAATTACCTGATTGTCCAGAAATGTGTAGAGTATCTAATAAAAGATATTAAAAATATTTCACGTCATAATAAAATGGCAGTGATTGAAAGGTAATTAGAGTTTGCCTTCTCCCAAGTGTTGGGGCTGAACTAGGAGTTCTGCATTGGCTGAGCAAATATTCTACCACAGTGCTAAATCCCAACACTAGATTTAAAGGTAAGCAGAAAGGGCAAGGAAAGGGAATCTATAGATAGGGTCTTAGTCAGGGTTCTATTGCTGTGAAGAGACACCATGACCATGGCAACTCTTGTAAAGGAAACCATTTAACTAGGTAACTTACAGTTTCCGAGGTTTAGTCCATTATCGTCGTGACAGGATATAACAGCATGCGGACATACATGGTGCTGCAAAAGGAACGGAGAGTAGCAAAGGAGTTACATCTTGATCCTGCAAGCAACAGGAAGTGGTCTGAGTATCACAGAGTGAAGCCTGAGCAAAGAAGACCTCAAAGCCCACCCACCCCTCGAGTGACACACTTCCTCCAACAAAGCCACACGTCTTAGTAGTGCCACTTCCTTTGGAAACCATTTTCTTTTAAACCACCATGGAGAATGATCCCAATTTTACAAAAACAACAAGGCATAGCCTCCACCTCCTAAAATCCCCACTAACGACCAATAGGGCTAGGAGCTGGGGGCCAAGTTTGCAAAGCATGAGCTTTGGAGAAGCATTTAAAATTGAGACCATTAGACAGTTCTCCAGAGGTTTGTAACTTATGATACAAATAAACTTCTTCCCAACCCCAGATGAAATCTGGCAGTGGGAATAACTGGCAAGCAAGGGAAGAGGTGGATAAAGGCTTCTGAATGAGACGAGGCAGAGGGGGCACCACGGAGGAAAAGAGGAAGTAAGAAGATGAGGGGAGCCCTAAGATAGACTTCAGGTACCTTATCTACTCCACAAATGGTCACTGGGTAGGCCTGGTGTCTTATTAAGTTGTGGAGTATCAGCGACAACTAGCTCATGTTGCAGCCAGCCCTGAAACTACAAGGGGGCCAGCAGACAGGGAAACTGCCTCAGGACTCCAACAGTACAATTACATACAGGATGTTCTAGGAACATGGACAAGGAGTGTCTAGGCCAGAATAAAATAAGGAGCTCAGGAAATACTTCTAAGAGAACACAAATATGTGTTAAATCCCAAGGGACCAAATCCAGAATTCTAGAAAGGTGAGGAAAACATAAACAAGGTGCAAAAGCACAAAATCATGATGTCACCAGTGGGTGGTCAGCTGCACCTGGTCCTTACCAGGACCCCAGGGACAGCTTGGAAGGGAAATCACACCTTTTCTAGGCTCCGTTTAAATGTGGCTGCCAAATCGCAAGCTTGAAAACTTTCATGAATACATTTTTATTGTGTAAATCCAGATGCAATTAATATTTATCATCTGAGACAAGTGTCCAATACAAAGAAGCAAATTCGTTCTTGGTCTCTAGAAGAAGGCCAGGGTGCATGCCTGCAGATGGCAGCTGGCCTGGAGCACTGTGGATGGAAGATCTGCGGGTTTACATCAGCTGCTTTCATGGTAGGATGAGGGGACTCAAACTGATTTAATGTCTTAGTCCATGGCGCTACATTACTAATCTTAGGTCTCAGTCTTCCCTCTGTTACCGATTCTTGATCCTACACTGGGTCCTTTCCCTGAACCCGAATCAATTGAGCAGTGCAGATCTTTGTTCTTAGTGAGGGACAGAAATAGGCAGTAGGCTAGCCAGTGACTTTGACTAGCTGCGGGCAATTGGGAGGTTACAGATATGGGGTAAAGAAGGGGAGGTGAGGGAGCCAGTGACAAGGAAGAAGGATCTTGTGCTTTCTGGGCATACGCAGAGACTGCATGCTTCCTCCTTTTACGTTTTTCACAGTCTGGTGTTTCCAGACACAGTAGCTCGTAGGTCTTTAGTGCAGAAGGAGGAGGTCACATGATCTCTCAATGACAGCATGAGATCTGCAGAGTCGAGGAGCATCTGAACCCAAGGTTGAAGCAGCAAAGAAGACAGAGGAACTATGAACATATAGAGGCCACCACAACTCTCATTGTCACCCTTTAGGCATCTGTAGACCAATGAAGAGCCAGCTCTTCCAACAAAAGCAGCCTTCAAGTCCCTGGAAAGTAGCTAGGCAGCTATTACCACCATAATCGGGTATTTTCCTCTGTAACTCTGTTTTGTTTTTGTGTTTGTTTTTAGATCCCAACCAAAGTTTCCCCTCCCTCCTTTCCTCCCAGTCCCTCTCCTCCACCTCCCCTTTACCCCCACCCCATCCACTCCTCCTCTGTTTCTTTTCAGAAACTGACAGGCCTCCCATGGTTATCAGCCAGCCATGGAATATCAAGTTGCAGTGAGACTAAGCACCTCCTCTTCTATTAAGGCCAGATGAGGGAATCTGGCAACAAAAAGCAGGTAAGGACAGCCCCTGCACCTTGCCCTTAGGGGACCCACAAGGAGCTCCAGCAACATAACTGTAACATATGTGCAGAGTGCCTAGGTCAGTCCCATGCAGGCTCCCTCGGTATCGGTTCAGTCTCTGTGAGACCCTATGAGCCCTGGTCTGTTGATTCTGTGAGTTTTCTTGTGGTGTCCTTGACCCCTCTGGCTCCTACAATCATTCCTCCCCATCTCCTGCAGGATTCCCTGAGCTTCTCCTAATGTTTGGTTGTGGGGTCTACATCGGTTTCCATCAGTTACTAGGTAAAAATTTCTCTGATGACCATTTGGCTAGGCACCAAAAAACAAAAACAACAACAACAACAACAAAAGCAAAACAAAACCCCCAAAACATTATATACAACTAATATTTAATAGAAAGAAAATGTTCAAATTTTGCTCCTGTCTTTAAAACACCATGAGAGATCATTTCATTGACTTTGTTTTTGATGGTTTTTTGTTTGTTTGTTTGTTTGGTTGGTTGGTTTGGTTTGGTTTGTTTTTTGCCAGTCATGTTTGGTTCTATCCCAGGTCTCTAGGGTATCCCACCTCTGGGTCCTGGCCCTCCAGGCAGTGTCTATGGGTTGCAGCATGGTTCTCCCTTACCTTATGGCTGGCATCCACTTATGAGTGAGTACATACCGTGTTTGTCTTTCTGGGTCTGGGTTAGCTCACTCAAGATGATTTTTTTCTAGTTCTATCCATTTGCCTGAAAATTTGCCTGATGTCATTGTTTTTAACAGCTGAGTAATACACCATTGTGTAAATGCATGAAATTTTCTTTATCCATTCTTCAGTTGAGGGACATCTAAGTTGTTTCCAGCTTCTGGATATTATGAACAAAGCTGCTATGAACATAGTTGAACAGTGTCCTTGTGGCAGAATGGAGCATCCTTTGGGTATATGCCCAGGAGCCCAATAGCTGGGTCTTGAGGTAGATTGATTCCCAACTTTCTGAAAAACTGCCATATTGATTTCCAAAGTGTCTGTCCAAGTTTGCACTCCCACCAGCAATGGAAGAATGTTCCCCTTGCTCCACATCCTCTCCAGCATAAGCTGTCACTTCTGTTTTTGATCGTAGCCATTCTAATAGGTATAAGATGGAATCCCAGTGTCATTTTGATTTACATTTCCCTGATGGCCAAGGATGTTGAACATTTCTTTAGGTGATTCTTGGCCATTTGAGATTCCTCTGTTGAGAATTCTCTGTTTAGATTTGTACCCCGTTTTTCATTGGATTTTTTTTGATGTCCAGTTTCTTGAGTTCTTTATGTATTTTAGACATATGATACTTAAGTTGAGTTTGAAGAGATGAGTGGGCTATCACACTGTCAGTGTAATAAATATGTAATGCAAACTATCTGTGGGAGCTGATGCATGAGGACCAAGAGTTTGGTCTATCTTCGACAAAGTGACGAGACCCCGTTTCACAAATGAATAAATGTTTCAGGTAGATAGGACGGTATGGGCCAAACTGGGCTGTAATGACATAGTTTCTCACCCTTGTGTCCCACACAGTAGCCCAGAGCCATCTTTACACTGAAGCCTCAGAACAGCCAGGGAATCTGCAGCTATGCCTGCCTTCTCCAAAATCCTAAGGTCCCAGGTGGACCATACCAACGTAAAAATTATAGCTATAAACATGAACTGAATTAATATTTAGTAAATAAAAAAGTAATAAAATATTTATGTTGTTTTCCAAAAAGAGCCTCTAGGCTATTTTTTTAACTTTACTTTCAAATCTAAGCCTTAATCTAAAATCTAAATCCTGAATATGCTTTTAAACCTTATTTTGAATAATTCAGAAGCTTTGGAACAACCCATAATACTAGTTTACTAGTGTAATAGCTAAGGAAGCTTTCTCATGCACTAACATATTAAAATCAATTCAATTAGCTTCCAGAAGGGGTAATCTATACTCATGCTCCATAATAAATCTGTGATTAAGATATACTTACTGATTAAATTTATGCCTAGCACCATTGCTCTGTTCTCACCGTGTCTAAGACCTTTAGGCTATGTCTGCATAAGCTAGGACTTAGTCTTCCCAACCCCAGTGATGTTGGTGGAGTTAGTGACCTCCGTTGTCTTTCCCCTGTCTTCCATTGGATGAGTACATGACTCCAGTCTGGTCAACTGTCCCTGGACACACACACACACACACACACACACACACACACACATATATATTATGTATATGCACATAGATATATTTTCCCCTGACACTGGGCCAGCATAAGCCTAGAGTTCTTTCAGGGTCAACTTGCACAGGTACATGTCTGGAGTATGGGAGAGCAGGGGTCAACTCAAAGAGGAAAGTAAAGAGGACACAAGGAAAGGGAAAGAGGGGAAAAGAAAAGGAGGATACAAGCTACCCTAAAAGCATCATCAACTGTCCAGAAAAGTCCAAATCCAGCCCCTACGCTTCCTCCAGCAGGTGACCCAGTAACTGCCCTTTGTCATTTAAGCTAGTCTGGGTTTAGCAATAATTCCTTGCAATCAAGAGTACAAGTACTTTACTCCAATGGCCACTCTAGAGACAATACTTACCATGAAAAAGTAATTAGCACATTACTATGAAGTTTTTGCCTGGCTTTGTACAGGTTACTTAACAAAAGTATGGGTTAATTTAGTCCTGTGAATTCCATAAGGGGGTGTGTCCAGAGCTGATGGGGGGAGACGAAAAGGTGTATGCTAATTGAATGTACATGTGTGCGTGTGTACATACATATGTGTGTGAGTGTGTGAGTGTGTGCATATATGCATGTGTATGTGCAAGTGTGTGTTCATATATCCATGTGTGCATAGTCATGTACCTGTTGATACCACTACGTGTATTTGTGGAGACCAGAGATCAGACATCAGGTGATTCCCTCAATTGCTCACTGCCTTGTTTTAGGTCTCTTATTGGACCCGGAGCTCACCGATGGGTTAGACTAGCTGAGCAGCAAGCCTCAGCGATCCTTCTGTCTCTGCCCTATCAGCACTGGAGTCACAGACGCTGGCCACCATGCCCAGATTCTATGTGGTGGCTGGGGATCTCCACTTAGGTCCCCATGTTTACACAGCAAATACTCTACTGACCCAACCATGTCACTCCCCCCCTTTTGGTTTGTTCGTTTGTTTGTTTATTGGTAAGCAATGAGTGTACATTAGGGTTATTTACAGGAGCACGGACCACTCACCCCTGGCTACATGACTGAATCAAATGACTCTCACTCCCTGGAACCATTAACTGCCTGTAGAGCCTGAGAAAGAAGTGGAGCCTTGTGAGCCCCTCCTACCTCCATAATGGAATGTTGATGGGCCTAATCTTGTGCAGGTCTTGTATAGGTAATCTTTGTTACCAAGAGCTCAAGAGACCAAGGGCTGTGGCGTGCCTGGAAGACAGAGCCCCACAACACTCTGCCACTTGCACTGGCTCTTACATTCTTTCCACCTCATCTTCCATGATGTTCCCTGAACCTTGAGGGCAGAATACAGATGTCCCTTTAGGACTAAGCATTCAACATTCACTTTTTCCCAGTCCTTTTGACCCATTGAGTCCCTATGGTAATGGTCACCCAATACAAAAGCCATCTCTGACCAAAGCTGACAGCAATACTAGTAATCTATGAACAGAGACGTAAATGTTTAGAAGACAGTTTAGCAGGTACATTGTGTCCATTAGCAGCCAGCAGCAGTAGCTGCACTCTGAGGCCTATGACCCCCAGCGCCCCCAGCCACTGGCTTGCAACCAGGTTTAGTGCACTGGATGTAAAGCTCTCCTGAGCAACAGGCCTTGAAGACAAAGGAAGTAGTTCACATCATAACAGTCACGCCAGTTTCACCAATGGGCACCCCTGGGTAGTGAAGTCCACATGATCTACAGCTGAGTAAGCTGTAGATGGTTGTTCTCCCCCAGGATGCTGCATAACTTTCCTGCACTGTGCAAACTAGCCAGCGGGCAGGACTCCAGCTCAATTCTCATTTGATTTCTCCATGTCCTGCTAGAAAAAATCATATGGTATCTTTAGCAATAGAATTTACCAACAAGTTCTGGAGCAACTAACAGTAGAAGCAATAGCCTGTGTTGTCCTGGGGGCTTCTGGGGCATATATTCTGTTTAATTACTCAAAGAGGTCAAGGGTGGTGGCATATTGATCCAAGCATTCAGGAGGCAGAGGCAGGAGGAACAGGAGTTCAAGGCCAGCCTGAGTAACCTGAGCCTTTGTCTCAAAACAGTCAACAAAGCAACTTAGTCAGCATTTCCGAAAACTGAACCCAGAGATCCACTGTAGTCAGAACTCTGTGGTGGAATAATCTTTCAGGACACTGTGAAGATGAGTCACTCTGATTGGTTTAATAGAAAGCTGAATGGCCAATAGCTAAGCAGAATTTCCAGGCACAGAGGATGCTGGGAAGAAGAAGGGTGGAGATGCTAGGGAGCAGAAGAAGCAGCACAGGTAATTCAGAGTAAAGGTAACTGAGCCATGGGAAAGAGCACAGATGAAAAGATATGGCTTCATTTAAGTTATAAGAGCTAGCTAAAAACAAGCCTAAGCTATTGACTGAGCTTTCATAACTATTAATAAGACTCCCTGTCCTGAGTGGGGGCCGGCTGGCGGAATAGAGAAAGACTCACAGAACTCGGCCATAGGGACAAGCACAGCTCCAAGGACATCTGAGGAAGCGAAGCTCTCGCAGGTCACTTTCCCACCAATAGGTTCCCCAATACCCAGAATGGGATAGACACTAGGAGGCAAATGCAGAGTTTATTTTGGTGCCCTCACAAATTAGCTCATTTATGAAAAGCAATTTAAACTTAATATTAAAAGGTTTGTGCTTGATTATCTAATAAGATTTCTTTTGTCAACTTATTCTAAAATAATTCAAATTATGAAAAAGCTTAATAACAAAGATACATCCATGATCTTAAATATAGAAAGAATGAGGGACTAGAGAGATAGTTGGGTAATTAAGAGCACTTGTTGCTCTTGCATAGGACCTGGGTTCAGTTCCTTGTACCCACTTAGTGGTTCTAACCATCCCTAACTCCAGTTCTAGAAGATCCAATGTAATCAGAGACTGCACTTTCACTTCCCAGTCACCCAAAGCCGAATAATCACACAGAAACTATATTAATTACAACACTGTTTGACCAAAGGCTCAAGCGTATTTCTAGCTAGCTCTTACATCTTAAATTAACCCAATTCTATTAGTGTATGTTTTGCCACATGGCTGTGGTGTTACCTCATTCTCTATATGTCTGGTTTCCTCAGTAGCTGACTGGCATCTGATTCCTTCTTTCTCCTTACATTCAGTTTAGTTTTCCTGCCTAGCTACATTCTGCCACACCCACTCCTACAAAGCCATGCCTCCTAATAATGCCACTCCCTATGAGAATATGGGGGCCAATTATAGTCAAACTAACACATTCCACTTCCTGGTCCCCATAAGCTTGTAAAAATATCATAATGCAAAATGCATTTAGTCCAACTTCAAAAGTCCCCATAGTTTATCATAGTCTCAATGATGTTTAGAAATCCAAAATTCAAATTCTCTTCTGAGATTCATGCAGTCTCTTAACTGCAGTCCCTTATAAAATCAAAATCAAAACCAGATCACATACTTTCAACCTATAATGGCACAGGATATGCATTACCATTAAAAAATGTAGAGAAGGCAATAGAGTAAGGAAATACTGGACCAAAGCAAGACTGAAAACCACCTAGGCAGACTCCAAACTCTGCATCTCCATGTCTGATTTCAACACACTATTCAGATCTCCAACTTCTTTTAGGTCTGCAACACATTTCTTTCTCTTGGGCTGGTTCCACTCCCCCTTAGCAGCTTTGCTCAGCAGGCATCCCATGACTCTGGCATGTCCAACATTCAAGGCAATCCTGGCTTCAACTTCACAGCTTCACAAAATGGCATCTCTAGGCCTCCATTCAGGGACACTCTTGCCATACGCCTGGCCTCAGCAGCTTTCCTTAGGCACAGAAACAAATTCCATAACCCCTTTCTTCTATCCTTAACTCTAATGCCAGAGTCATGTGGCTAAAGCTACCAAATTCTAGTGCTTGTTGGGGCTGGAACATGGAACATCTTCATTAGCCTTTGGGTTTTAAGTGTTAACCTTCGCTGCCTAAGTTTGGTTCCTTGAACTTGCTCTGTAGACCAGGCTAACCTCAAACTCAGAGATCCACCAGTTTCTGCCTTCAGAGTGCTGACGTGAAAGGCCTGCACCATCACACAGGGCTGCAAACTTTTCTTTAATCCCTTTTCACAAACTGAAAACTTAGCTGGGTGGGACCTTGTCCTGAGGTCACCACTCCCTTCACGCTGCTTCTTAATTTGTTTGTCTCCTTAAATATAGGATTTAGCTCCATTCACTTTCTGGTTCTCCTTTTCTCTTCAAATATTTTTCCTTTCTCGGCATGCTCCTTTTCATTATATATCTTCATTAGATATATATAGTAGCCACAAAACAGAGTCTATTTTGAGATTTCCTCTGCTAAGGAAATTAATCCAAAACTCTTTATGTTAGCCTCAGGCAAACTTCTCAGGCAAGGGCAAAAAGCAGCCACATTCTTCACCAAAATATCACAGGACAGGTCTCTGGGCCACATACAAAAATTCCTCTCTTCTGAAACCTTGTGAGCCAGCATCCGACAGTTCAAATCATAATCAGCACCATTGTTTTCCATGGTCCTACTAGCATGGCCCATTAAACAGTGCTTAAAGCATTCCATTGCTTTCCTAACCCAAAGTACCAAAGTCCAAGTTCCTCCAAACAAAAACATGGTCAGGACTTTCACAGCAATACCCCAGCCCCCAAGTACCAACTTTTGTCTTAGTTAGGGTTCCTACTGCTGTGAAGAGACACCATGACCACAGCAACTCTTATAAAGGAAAACAATTAATTATGGTAGTGGTTCACAGTCCAGGGGCCCAGTTCACTATCATTGTGGTGGGGGGCATGACAGCATGCAGGCAGACATGGTGCTGGCTACATCTTGGTCCAAAGGCAACATGAAGTGGACTGTGTATCATGTTGAGCGAGGCTTGAGCAAAAGAGACCTCAATGCCTGTCCTCCACAGTGACACGCTTCCTCCAACAAGGCCACACCCACTCCAACAAAGCCACATCTCCCAATAGTACCACTCCCTATGAGCTTATGGGGGCCAATTACATTCAAATTTCCACAATCAGTATTAAATTAGTATTATCAGTATCAAGGTTCTCCAAAACTTGATAGGAAGCAAAGATGGATGAACAGGTGCACAGGCAGAAAGGAACTGCTTTCCTGGACCAGGGAGGCAGTTGAATTGAGAACCTGCAAAGTCGATGCCATAGTACAAGCTTTAAGGCCTTCAGGCTGATGTAGAATTGTGAAAAGACTATGTTGGTCCAAAGGCACTCATGCTCAGGATGTGGGACAGAGAGGGATGTATTCCATAGTGAGCATGTAGAGGTGAGAGGACAAATTTGTGGAATAGGCTCTCTCCTACTTTCAGGTGGGTTCTAGAGCTCAATCTCAGGATGCCAGGCTTTCAACAAGAAACTTGACCACCTGTGGTTAGTTTGATTGTAATCAGCCCCCATTTGCTCATAGCGAGTGGCACTATTGGGAGACATGGCATTGCTGGAGTGGTTTTGGCCTTGTTGGAGGAAGTGTGTCACTACGGGGGTAGACTTTGAGTTCTCCTTGGCTCCGCTGCACTCAGTGTGGTACACAGTTCACTTCCTGTTGCCTGCAGATCAGGATGTAAAACTCTAAGCTCTTTCCCCAACACCATGTCTACCTGCATGCCATGGACAACCATGATGACAGTGGACTAAACCTGTGAAATTGTAAGCCACATCAAGTAAATGTTTTCCTTTATATGAGTTGCCATGGTCATGATGTCTCTTCATAGCAATAGAAACCCTAATTAAAGCACCACCTTAGCCATCTCTCTAACCTAACCAATTCCTTCTTAAGAAAACACTCGTGTCCAGTTCAGTCTAGCGCCTCTTGAGTTCCTTGCATTGAGAAGATTTTCAACATTTCTTTGTTGAAATAATATAGTTTGTGTTTTTCTTACAACTAAAAGAGTATTTCCTTGAATAAAAAGTAGTTCAGGGAACTTTAAAGCCATTTTGAGGAGTCATGAGGATGCTCTACATGTGCATTGAATCATGGGATGAAAATGAGGCTTCAAGCAGCAAGGGTGGGATGTTACAATTGAAGTAAGTGTTTGTGTGTCAAATTGACAAGGAGTGGTTACATGTGATGTCATGATGGTTAATCTTGGTCATCAACTTGTTGGGATGGAAACAGACCTCATGGCATGACTATGGGGGAGCTCCTAGATTGAGCTCGTGGAAGACTTACCCTGAATTTGGATGGCACCATTCCATCAAGTGGGGTTCTGGACAGGGCAGAAAGGAGAAAAGGAACTTAGCATCAGCAGTAACACTCTCTGCTTCCTGATGGTGGATGCCATGTGACCAAATGCGTCACACTCCTGCCACCATGACACCCCTGTAGGGATAGGTCAAACCCTTGAACTGTAAGCAAGAATTTTGAAAAAAGGTCCAATGACATTTTCTGACTAAATAAAGATAAGAATTCAAGCAATTGTATCATCTACATTCACATGTTGAGTCGTTTAAGACTAAACCAACTTTTTTCTTAAATATTTATTTATTTATTATGTAGACAATATTCTGTCTGTGTGTATGTCTG
>LOJH01005433.1:0-25021 GCA_001685095.1 Ellobius talpinus | reverse complement strand
TCTGGCCTGCAGGCATACACACAGACACAATATTGTATACATAATAAATAAATAAATGAATAAATAAATATTGAGAAAAGAAAGTGTTGTTGAGTGGTAGTGTGGTTAATCATGAGATATGTGGGGAATATGTCTAATAATAGGAGAAAATATTCTATGAAGCATTTTACATCTTTTTGAGAAGGTTTTCTCCAAATATACTTGTCTGAATGTCTTTAATCTGACCATCTTTTATTAAGGAGAGAAATGGGGAATTTAATCTCATGTAGCAATGGCAAATTATCAGCATTTTAGTGGTTAGGATGATTGTTCAGAGGAGTTCAGAGGCGCTCTGAAATGTCAAGAGGAGTTTTCATGTTGTGCTTTGCATTAATTAGTAAGTTCATAACTTTCTTTAATGCTTTCTTTCATTAAATCACAATTCAGTGTGTATAGTTTTTTCTCTCAGTTATGTCTCAATAAAGCCATTAAAGGGGCTAAAGAGATGGCTCAGAGGTTAGGAATGTTTTCTATTCTTTCAGAGGACCTGAGTTTGGTTCTCAGCACCTATAGCAGTGCCTTGTAACCACCTGTAACTTCCACTTGAAGGGGTCTGATGTCCTCTTCTGGCCTCCATAGGCACAGCATTCACATGAACATACCTCTACCCCACCATCTACACACAGACACATAATTAAAAGTAATTTAAAAATGTGTTACTAAGCCACACTATAAACTTTTAACTTAGTATACTTTGTATAGATAAATATTTAATTAATTTAATTTTATTTCAGAATCTTGCAAGGAAACCAGATTAAGTCAATTACACAGAAAGCATTCATTGGTCTTGAATCCCTTGAGTATTTGTAAGTATTTCATATATATTTACTCACTGCAGAATCTTTGTGCTGGGTGTGCTGCCTGCCCCTTTAATCTCAGTTCTCAGGAGGCAGAGGCAGGCAAATTTTCCTGAGTTTGAGGTCAGCCTAGCAACCTCAAACCTGTAGTTTGAGGTCTACATAGCAAGTTTAAAGCCAGACAGGGTAGCATACTGAGATTGCCTCAAAATAAAACAACTTTTGCTGTCACCGGGAGGTGTACATGAACAATAAAGCATTTATGTAGCTTTACTATAGCGATGGCTACTCATGTTGCATTTCTTTTGATTTTAGAGATTTGAACAACAATGCTATAATGTCTATCCAAGAAAATGCTTTTTCTCAGACTCACTTAAAGGAACTGTAAGTAATTTTTTTCTCTTTTAATTATTAGTGCTTTTTGTATGTAAAGTACACCATTTGTGTGCTTGGTGGAGACAGAGGCCAGGAGAGGTCATCAGATCCTCTGGAACTGGAGTTACAGATGATTGTGAACTACCATGTGGGTGCTAGGAATTGAACCTGGGTCTTCAGGTAGAGCAGACAATGTTCTTAATCACTGAGCCATCTCTGTAGCTCTTCATTTTCTGTAAAGAAAGAGAGTGGTGACTCAGATGTTTTCAGAAGCATGTAATTAAGCAGGAGATCTAGAAGTATTGATATTGAGTTGTTTCAGTGGTGGTGTAATTTAAAGATACCCGGCACTGAGCATGCCCGAGTGTGTGCTGCCTGTGCTCACAAGTAGGAATCCTTAGCACCACTCCTGGACTCGAATGTGTACTTTACGTTCTGGACTATCAGAAACGTGTCTCCAGTTCTTACCTTGTGATTGGTTAAGGTGGGTAGCAGTGGATTTTGTACTTTGACTTTGTGAAGTTGCTCTACGATTTTGAGTTATTAATTTTAATGTATTTAAACTACTAACTTGTCACAGTAGACAAATTGCTTAGCTGGAGACTCACTGTTCGTTGTCAGGATGGGAGGAGTGGTTCCCTAGGATCATGTGGAGATACAATGAAATAACGGTTTAAAGAGACGTTCGTTCTTCATCCATTGTATACTTGATTGGATCATGGTCTCTCTCTCTCTCTCTCTCTCTCTCTCTCTCTCTAGATAATTGGTTTATTTTTATTTTATGTACATTGGTGTTTTGCCTACATATGTCTCTGTGAGGGTACCTGATCCCCTAGGCTAAATAGGTAGGGATTGTTTTAGTTTAATGTGATCTTGTGTAGTCTAATGTTCAAACCTTGCCTTATTTTTGACAAATGTCTCAAAATAAATTTTATATAAAAGTCTACTTTCTGACTTCAGGTTCACTTTGGGATCACTTAGCTAACATTTTGAAATTTTTTTTTCTTTTGTAGTGCTAGATTCAAACCCAGAGCCAAGCAAGTGCTCTATCACTGATCTATCCCTAGCCTTTATGACTTTATAAAAAATTTTTGTATGTTATATACTTGATGTGTAGGGTGGGGAGAGGCTTGTATGCTGTAGCATATGTGTAGAGGCCTGAGACAACTTTGTAGATTCTTTCTCCTTCTACCTTTATATATGGGTTCTGGTATCAAACTCAGGTCACCAGGCTTTCATGGCAACTATCTTTATCTACTTAATCATTGTGACAGCCACCTGAGCCTCCCCCACACGTTTTGGCTTAAAGAAGTTTATTTCAGTTATGGAGGCTGGGAAGTCTAAAACCAAGACACCAGAAGATTATGCCACTGTATCAGTTCTCTTCCTGGCTTGCAGATGGCTTCTTTCCCCTCATCTTCAGATGGCAGAGAGTGTGGGCATGCACTCAAAACAGCAAGAATGAGCAAGAGTAAGCCTCTTATGCTCTGAGCCCTATTTGTTCGTTTGTTTGTTTGCTTGTTTGTTTATTTTTTGAAACAGGGTTTCACTCTTTAGCTGTCCTACGACTTGCTTTGTAGACCAGTCTGGCCTCGAGCTCACAGAGATCTCCTTGCCTCTGCCTCCCAAGTGCTGGGATTAAAGACATGTGCCAACACTGCCCTGCCTGAGCCCTTTTTATATGGGGCCTCTGTCTTATGGTTTCTATTACTGTAAAGAGACACCATGACATGGCAGCTCTTATAAAGGAAAACATTTAATTGGGGCTGACTTACAGTTTCAGAGATTCAGTGTATTATCATCATGGCAGGACTTTGTACCATGCAGGCAGACATGGTGCTGGAGAAAGAGCTGAGAGTTCTACATCATGATACAGAGGCAACACAAGGAGACTGTCACACTAGTTTGAGCATATAAGACTTCAAAGCCTGACTCTACAGTGACACTTCTTTCAGCAAGGCCACATCTCCTCCAACAAGGCCACACTTCCTAATAGTGCCACTCCCTATGAGCTGAACATTTAAACACATGAGTTTATGGGTTTATGTTCAAACCACCATAGTCTCATTATGTTGACCTGGCTGGCTTTGAATTCCTGGATTTATGTGACCCTCTTGCATCAGCCTCCCAAGTAGCATGTTATAATACCCAACTCTTCCTGAAAAATCTTTATCTCTTTGCCTTATGAAAAGGGAAGCATTAAACTAACTTATGTGGTATGTTACCTGGGAAACGTCAATTAATTGATACTAAACATTCTGTTGGTTAAAATGCTTTGGAAGTTTTTTCAAGTTCTTAATTTGTTCATAGTTCTTGCTATCTGCTATAGTGTTAGCAATCATAATTTTGAAATTTTGTTTGCCACAGGAATAACTGCATGATAAAACAAGCTCTTAACCACATTTTCCCATGAACCTCTTTGAAGCTGAAGCACTTTTGTATTAATATTGTTTGCAGAAACTTTCAGGAACACATCAGAGTAAAATATAATCATCTGTGATGACAAAGGTTCATGGAGAAGATTAGACAAGTACAGGTTTCTGATGACTTATGATAACCACATTGGTAATTATACCATTGCTCTCAGAACTTGTAGAATTCTGATGAAGGAATTAGTGGAGTTATGAAATTATTATCCAGAGTTAAAGCAAGAATTAATTATGAGGGCTGGAGAGATGGCTCAGTGGTTAAGAGCCCGATCTGCTCTTCCAGAGGACCCTGTTTTACTTTCTAGCGCCCATATGGTAGTTGACAGCTGTCTGTAACTCTAGTCCTAGGGGATTTCATGCCCTTTTATGACCTCTGAGGGTACCATGCATGCATTTGGTACATAGACATATTTGTAGACAAAATACCAAAACACACACACAAAAATAAAACACTTTAAAAATTAATTATGGGGCTTGAGCTTAATGGCGCCTGTCTTCAATCCCGACACTAAAGAGGGGGAGACAGTTGGATCTCTGAGTTCCAGGACAGCCTGGACTACATAGTGAATTTTTTTTAAAGATTTATTTTTTTATTATGTATACAACATCCCTTCCATGTATACCTGCAGGCCAGAAGAGGGCACCAGATCTCATAACAGATGGTTGTGAGCCACCANCCTCTGGAAGAGCAGTCAGTGCTCTCAACCTCTGAGCCATCTCTCCAGCCCTGCATAGTGAATTCTAGGTCAGTCAGGGCTTCTTAGTAAGATCATTCATCAATAATAATAGTAATAGTAATAATAATAATAATAATAATAATAAGATGATGATGATGATGATGATGACTGAACCAGTCAAGTTGCTGGTTCTTTAATGTTCTCTTTCTAGATTTAAGGAACTCATTTCTGTTTTTCCTTAAGCTTTCCATGACTTGGAACAACTTGGCAAACTATATCTTTAGGGGTGATATGATTGCTCTCCTCTATCTATAGAGCTCTCCAGAATTCAGAAACTTAGTGGGTATCATTATTTTCATGACAATATAGTTGTTATGTAAGGTGAGTTGGATTGTATTCCCATTTAACAGTACACAATTGGAGAGTTTGACTAGAATGTCATATTTGAGTGACATAAAGTCAGGTATGATTAGAGAGTTTTAAGGAACTCAGGTTGACCTTAAGACACCAATGTTTATAAAAGCTCCTGGAAAAACTTAAAAGTTTTTCCTTATAAGTAAGCATGTTCTGGCTGTCCCACAAACTTCTGATTATTTTGGGAGCCTCTAGGACAGAAGAACTATCCGAAGGTAAATCCTGGAGGTTATGTCTGGTGGCCAGTTCCTGACTTGGCTTCCTAACCTGCTGAGAAGCTTTGAAAAGTTCCAGCAAAGCTAATTTAAAAAGGCCTCTGTGGTCAAGCACTATTCTCACTGCACTATAAATAATGAGCTAAAGCTAATGAGAACTGGCTTTATTTTTAAACAAGAGTAAAGGGGAAGGAGTGGTTGTAGAGAGGGAATTGTTTCATGGAAAGTTATAGTGTGCCCTTTGTGGTTTCTGTAGTGCAGATTTGTCAGTCTGTACTGAGTTCTCGGTCCTCTAGTTTTGCTCTCGTACCTCTCGCCAGCTTTCTGAGATAATGTTTCCATTTATTCTCCAGCGTCCTGACTTGGTACATAATAAGAAAGCCTTTCCCCAAAGTTGTTAGTTGCAGCAGGAGACATGCTGTAATCATAATCAGTCTTGTATAGCCTACCTTCCTGCATGTTGCTGGGTGGAAACTGGGGAAATCTGACAGTTGCCAAGATTCATCCTAACTCTGAAGATGCTTTGAGACCAACATCTAAGAATCTTTGTAGTTAATCTTTTGTTGTTGTTTTTGTTTGTTGAGACAGGGTTTCTCAGTGTAGCCCTGGCTGTCCTGGAACTCACTCTGTAGACTAGGCTGGCCTTGAACTCAAAGATCTACCTGCCTCTGCCTCCCACATAAAGGTGTGTGCCACCATGCTACTCTTTTCTGGATTTAGAAACTTGAGTTTACAGTTTGTTTTAGCCACTGAACCTTGTTTTTATTTTCATAGAAATGTGCCCCCCATTAAATACATTAAGAGCTTATACCATCTAGTGATATTCTTTTTTTTTTTTTTGCTAGTCTTGCACTTTATTGCCTTGACCATGTCAGGTCTTGACTGCATACTTGTGCAGTGGGTGCAGCTCCTTTTACTGCTACTTCTTGGTCTTCAGCTTCTCTTTGTGCTTGATAGATGGCACATAGCTCTCGTCTTCTTGGGTCACAGGTCCAGGGGCTTATATTTCTTGCCCTTATAGAATCTCCTGAGGTTTTCTTTTTAAGTCTGATCAATGACAGTGAGGACACGGGCAGTGTATTTTTGGGCTACTCATATCTAGGAGAGCTGGGAGAGGGTTGGGGCTGTCACCTTTTCAGTTATACAAAGCTGGGACAGCTCCATCTTCAGATCCTAATCTACTACCTACACTAGGCACCACACTATAAATCTTCTAGGTCTTGATTTCTGTGTCTAAAAAGTAGGGCAGACAATGCTTACATGGTTATATTACCTGTCTCCCTTTAAAAGAAGAAAAGAAAACCTTTATCAGGCAAGGGTGGTGACTCAGACCTATAATCTAACAATTAGGAAGCTGAGGCATGAGGACAACCTCAATTCGAGTACAGTTTTCTTCACTTGTTTTTCACCCCTTGCACACCTACTCTGCCTACAAGAGCCTAACTGTGTATACACACACACACATACACACACAGAGTTTTCCCTTAAGTGTGTGAATATTAATGTAATAAAATATTAGCAAAAAGTATCTTTTAATTTATATGTAACTCATGAGCATCACAATACTTAGGCAAAGCGTGAGGAGGAATGCCAAAAAGCATAGAAATTTTAATAAGTACAGATTTAAAAATATTTTAAGGGCCGGGTAGATGGTTTAAAGAGGTAAAAACAGTTTCTAGGCTCCCAGGCTGATGACCTGAGTTGGATTCCTGGATCAGTGGAAGGAGTGACCCTCCATACATGTACTGTGGCATGATCCCCCTTCCCACCAAGTTAATAGAGCATTTAAATCATGCACAAAGAATAAGTTGTAGTGTTCCCCAAATTGTTTGCTTTCTCTGCTAAGGGATCATGTAGAGAAAAACACTGATTCCTCAAAGGGATCTGTTTATAGACAACATTTTTTTAAAGTGGCTCTTACTCTTGAGTTGAAGTATATTGCCAGAGGGCTAAAGTGCTTTCAGTCTTGATGAAATAATTTGAAAATAGCAATATCCTTCCCACATAAAGCTCTTTCAGTGCTTCAAAATCTGTGACTAGCCTTGCCCACAATGTTTCAAGAATTTAAACGTCAGGAACATAAGCCCGGTACATGACTATCCACACACCTTTCACCTGAATATACTAGTTATTAACCTTCTGACAGACTTACCCAATTCCCCTCGTTCTTTTCTCACCTTCACCTTTGCAACTCTACACATAGTTTTTATGTAGACATTGTACATTTAAAAGTCTTGTTTTCAGACCATCTAAAAGTTGTAAAGACATCGAGGGACTGGAGAGTTGGCTTGGTTGTGAAGAACACTTGGTGGTTTTGCAGGTAATCCAGGTTTGGTTCTCAGCACCCACATGATAGCTCACAACCATCTGTTTCTCCAGTTTCAGGGGATCTGATACTCTCTTCAAATGTCCTCAGACACCAGGCATATACACATAGTACATAAACACGCAGGAAAAGCATTCAACACACATTAAAATAAAAAATTATAGACGTTATGATACTTTATTTCTGAATAGCTTGGCATGTATTTCCTAAAACCAGGGACATTTTTTACATAGCTACAATGTCATTTTCATACTCAATGAAATTAACATTTACAAAATTATATCTAGAAGATTGCTTATCTTCAAATTTTTCCAATATCAGAAATATCACCCTGGCTGGAGATGCAGCTTAGTTGGTAAAGTGCTTTCCTAGCATGCCTAAGAAACTCTAGGTTTAGTTCCTAGTTAAACAAGATGTGGTGTTGTACACCTGGAAATCCTAGCATTTGAGAGGTGGAAGCAAAAGGATTGGAATCCTGGAGTATATGAGTCCCCATCTCCAGCAAACAAACCAAACACACAGAATATACACATGCATATAATATATACACATGTATCTCCCTCTGTTTAGAACCTCTACCCCCAAACAAGAATCATGTGTCAGTAGGTGTCGTTGTGTATTTCTGAGATTCTAAGTTTGAGGCCAGCCTGGGTAGTATAGTAACTCTTGTCTCATAACAAACACGCATGCATGAAATGACTCTTTACTTGTCTTTAATCTAAAATGATTCTCTTGTCCTTCTGTCTTTTTTAATGTATTTCGTAACACTGACATGTAATTAAGGATAACTGTTTTTCCTACAATTAGGTGAACTTTTTTGACAAGCAAATACATAAATGTGTAGCAAAGTTATACTGGAGAAACTAGAGTAAAGCTAAAATGAAAGGTTCTTTTCCCTGTTTTCTTTCTGCAGTGTTCTGAACACAAACAGTTTGCTCTGTGATTGTCATTTGAAGTGGCTGCTTCAGTGGCTGGTGGATAACAACTTTCACCATTCTGTGAATGTAAGCTGTGCGCATCCTGAGTGGTTAGCAGGGCAAAGCATCCTGAATGTGGACCTGAAAGATTTTGTCTGTGGTTTGTATTTCTGTTTCCAAGTTTTTAAATTTCTCTTAACTATTATAACAACAAAATAAAGGAGATGAACAAAAACAAAACAAACAAACAAAAACCCATCCCAAATGGCTTTCGACAGCCCATCTTATGTCCTTGTGGTGTTGCTCTCTGTCTTTTGCAAACACAGGATACATTTTGTGTTCTTTGACTTAGTGTTTTATGAATGGTTGTTTTCCTCACTGTTCTTGTTTGTCTTTATAATGCAAGGACCCTCTCAGTGCTCCCTTCTCATTGGCTTTATTTGAGAGGAATTGTTAACTTGAGGATAAGACTTCAGGATTTTTAATTATTAATTTTAGGATTAGCTTTAGAAGTAAGACTTCTGAATCATTATGTATTTTTTTTCATGAGAAGACTTTTAGTAGATTTTGAAAAAAACCACCAAGACAAATTTTGAAAATGCATTAGTTTATGGGGCCATCAGCAATGTTATAATTTTAAGTGTATAACAGTATGTGTTTATAATCACCAATTTCATTTTTTGGATGCAGTTTTTTGGTAAAAGGACAGACAATTTGGGATAGTCAGTTCTCTCCTTTCACTATGGGAGTGTTCAGGGATCATGTCATAAGGCTTGATGGCAAACTCTTTTACCCACTGAGACATTTCACTGGCCCAAATGCAATTTCTTTTCTTTTTCTTTTTTAATTCATCTGTATTTTATGTATGTAGGTGTTTTGCCTGCATGCGTGTCTGTGCACTATGTGTGCAGTGCCCAGGAGGCCATAAGAGGACATCACATCCTCCAGAACTGGAGTTGCAGAAGGTTGTTAGCTCTGATGTGCTGGGAGCTGAACCTGGGTCCTTTGCAAGAATACCTGGTGTTCTTAACTGCTCTTGTTAACTGCTCTCGAGGCCCTTTATGCAATTTCTTAGGGCTCAAAGTGACAGCATATCTTTGAGACAGTAGAGATAGTCATAGTATGTTTAGACAGTATGTCCTGAATATAACATTTATGATTTCAAGAATAAATTTTAATTTTTTTCTCAACTTGGAAAGTTTTTTTTTTAATAATTAAATCTTCTTTACAATGGATTGAATTCTGCTTACACTATCATACAGTTCCCTTTGAATTTTACTTAGTTTTAAATGTAAAGCATACTATATGTTTTTGAAACAGGATTTCACTGTGTAGCCCTGTCCGGACTCGAATTCACTATACAGACCAGACCAGCTTGGCCCTGAACTCAGACATCTGCCTGCCTCTGCTTCACAAGGGCTGAGATTAATGGTGTGTCTCACCAGTCTGCCTCATACGATATTTTTTTTAATTTTTTTTATGATTTATTTAACTTTATTTTCAGACAGTTGTAAACTGCCATGTGGTTGCTGGGAATTGAACCCTGGTCCTCTGGAAGAACAGTCAGAGTTCTTAACCGCTGAGCCATCTCTCCAGCCCTCATACGATATGTTTTATACTATTCCACTTACACCTTTGAAGGCACAATGGAATGTTACTTAGTAAAGATACTGGCTCAGGATTTCTGTAGCAGCTTCTCTGAATCCATAATGTTGTTATTTATGAATCCATAATGCACTCACCAGTTGTAAACCAGTTTTCACTTGTGCATTTATCCTGTTTGAATTCTTCACTATTTAATGTCGAAGCTATGTACAAAGCACTTTCCAGTCATGTATTTATTAGTAGTTTCCTTGAAAAAGTAAGTTTCTATTCCCATTTTCTGTATTATATAGAAATGATAATGCTTATCATAAACATTTTGTATATGTATCATTATATATGGAACATAAATATCATATTGTGTGTATGTATATACATGGTATGGTAGAATTAGAATTTACCTTGAAATTCTTATATAAGGTTTTTTTCCACATCTCTCCCCACCCATTGGTAATGCTTAGGAAATGGATAGTAAGCATCTAAGAGTCCTGAGGGATAGTAGAAAGAGTATTAAATGCTGACATCCAGAACCTGGGTTCCAGCCCACCTTCTGTCACTGCCTAATGCCTTTGAACAAACTGTTTAACTGGAGTTTACTTTTCTCACCTTTAAACAAGGGATTAGATAGGATTGGAGAGATGGCTCAGCAGTTAAGAGCACTGACTACTCTTCCTGAGGACCCAAGTTCAATTCCTGGCACCTACCATGGCAGCTAACAACTGACTATAACTCCAAGATATGACACCGTCACACAGATATACAGGCAGGCAAAGTACCAATGCAAACAAAATAAAAATAAATAAATTATAGTTCCAGGACAGGCTACAAAGCTACAGAGAAACCCTGTCTTGAAAAATCAAAATGAAATATATAAATAAATAAATTACTGAAAACAAAACAAATAAAAAAACCAACAAGGGATTTAAGCTCTCTATAGTCTCCTTCAATGTGAATGAAGCTTATAGTTTTACAGTATTTGTTTTAAAATTGAATCTGAAGTAAAAATAACTGACTTGGCCACTTGCATTTATTCCCTTTAGATGATTTTCTGAAGCCTCAGATGAGGACACATCCTGAAAGCACAGTTGCTTTGAGAGGTGCTAATGTGACTTTGACGTGCACTGTGGTGAGCAGCAGTGATTCGCCCATGTCTACTGTATGGCGCAAGGACAGTGAAATCCTCTATGATGTAGATATTGAGAATTTTGTTCGCTATCAGCAGCAAGCTGGAGAAGCTCTGGAATATACTAGTGTCCTGCACCTCTTCAATGTGAACTTCACAGATGAAGGGAAATACCAATGTATTGTCACTAATCACTTTGGCTCTAATTATTCACAGAAAGCCAAACTGACTGTGAATGGTAAGGAATTGTGCTACTTGACTTTTGAAATGCTTTCTTTTTTACTTACTTGTATATTTCTGGGATATATGTTATGATTGTCTGGCCTGTCTGCCCATGCTGATGGGCAAATATACTTTGAAGTACTTTTTACATCTAAATTATAAGTCACTTGACCAAGAAAATTAGGTCATACCCTACATTTGGAGGGAACTCTTAGTGTTATTTTCTCTTGGTTGTTGCATATGGAAGGCATGGACTTTTGGGTTACCCTACCCACTGTCCTGCACTCTTTGCCCCAGGAGATGCTTTACTACTTTTTCTGTTTCTCCTGAAGACATTCTTTTGATGGTCTTCATTTTCTTTCCAAAACCACAATTCTTTGAAAACCATGAATTTTTTTCTAATATGCTAGCTGTGTCCTCTATACTTGAGAGTGTTTAGGACATCTCCAGATCCAGTGGTCTCCATAGTTCTCCAATATGGCCTTAATGATTTTGAAAATAAAGCTCTCCTAGTGGTTATAAGAAAAGTTTTCCAAAGCAACTTGGTTTATTGTCTATGAGACTGAGTAACTATAGCATTTTAGGCTGTGAGCAACCAAAAGATGCACTTGTGTCCTGCTCCTGTTTCTTTTTTGAATTTCTAGCTTTTTAAAAAAGATTTTATTTTATTATTTTATGTGTATGAGTGGCTTGCCTTCATGTGTGTCTGTACCACATGCATGCCTGATGGCCATGAAGGCCTGAAGAAAGCATTGGATCTCCTGAGACTAAAGTAACAGACAGTTGTGAACTGCCATGTGGGTGCTGGGAATTGAACCCAAGTCCTACAAGTGCTCTTAACTACTGAGCTAACTCTCTAGCTCCGAACCCTGCTCCAGTGTTTCTTAAATGAGATTTTTTAAAAATATTTATTTGTTATGTGTACATTGTTCTGTCTGTATGTCTGTCTGCAGGCCAGAAGATGGTACCATATCTTATGGATGGTTGTGAGTCACCATATGGTTCCTGGGAATTGAACTCAGGACTTCTGGAAGAGCAGCCAGTGCTCTTAACTGCTGAGCCATGTCTCCAGTCCCCTTAAGTTAGATTTTTAAAAGCATAATTAAAACCAATCAAACAAAAAACCTCATGGTTCTCTTGACACCTGTTGATATTAGATTGGGAAGTCTCATTTAACTTTCTAAGTGAAAGAGTAATATAAATATCAAGTTCTAAACTGGCATTCAGGAAAGATTTTGACTTTCTGACTTCCTTCTCATCTCCGTGGTCACTAGACGTGGTGTGTACTCTGAGTACTGTTCTTCTGTGCTCCACACACTCAGGTGCTGGTGAGAAAGATGATTTTAGAAGCTGGGTTCATTGTCAGTCCAGAGAATATGTTTTCTCAAAGAAATGAAGCATTTTACATCAGAATTTCACCTGTTAGATTATTAGATTTGTGTACTTGTGCGTGTTTTCCTTTTGCCTACTTTCTCTGCAATTTTTTTTTGAACAGAGATGCCATCTTTTCTAAAAACTCCTATGGATCTAACTATTCGCACTGGTGCCATGGCCAGATTAGAATGTGCTGCAGAAGGGCACCCTACACCTCAGATTTCCTGGCAGAAAGACGGTGGTACTGACTTTCCTGCAGCCCGAGAAAGACGAATGCATGTCATGCCCGAGGATGATGTCTTCTTCATTGCCAATGTGAAGATAGAAGACATGGGGATCTACAGCTGCATGGCACAGAATATAGCAGGCGGCCTCTCAGCAAATGCCTCACTCACTGTGTTAGGTGTGCTTACTTTGTCAGGACCACTGCTTTACTGGAGCCTCTGAGAGCTGCTTGGAGGTTTTGATGTGATTTTTTTTTAACTTTTTGTTGTTCTTGTATTTTTGTTCTTGTTTTTTTTTTGAGACAGGGTTTCTCTGTGTAGCCTTGATGGTCCTGGAACATATTCTGTAGACCAGGCTGATCAAAGAGATCTGCCTCCTCCTACCTCCTAAGTGCTGGAATTAATGGTATACACCACTACTACCTGACTAAAACACGTTTTTTATGTATGCCTTGAATCCAAGGCAGTTCGGGTCTCTGCTTTCTTAGATACAAAGTTTTGTGGGGTCATCTCTTCCTCCTTCTCCCCCACTACCCCCATAGCCCAGGAGAACTCTATAACCCCTGAGAACTTGCTATGTGTTATAGGCGAGCCACTCTGATCTGATTGTTAAAAATCTTTAAAAGAAGTGTGTTAACTTGAGGGCTGAGGCAGAAGGATCAAGAGCTTGGTTATGTTGATAACATGTCTTAAAAACAGTAGAAATCCCCAGCACTAATGGCTAGTAGTCCTGGCTTATGTGTGCCAAGCCAGTGCTGTACTGAGCTAGCATCCCAACCCTGCTTTTCTTTCTCTTAGAGATAGGCCTCCTGAGTAGAGGGTTTACAGCCATGCATCATCATAACCAGTTCATAAATAGATTTTTTTTCTTTTTTGAGGCTTTTGTGTTTCTGAAACATTAACTGTTAATCTTCGTAAAGCCACACATTTCATCACACTCTTAATAGTCTTAGGGATCAATTTCCTAACTCAGTATTTTTAATTTCCTATTAGAGACACCCTCATTTGTTAGACCTCTGGAGGACAAGACCGTCACTCGAGGTGAAACAGCAGTATTGCAGTGCATAGCTGGAGGGAGTCCTGCTCCTCGCCTCAATTGGACCAAAGATGATGGGCCGCTCTTAGTAACAGAACGACACTTCTTTGCTGCAGCCAATCAGCTTCTCATCATTGTAGACTCTGGGCTAGAAGATGCTGGAAAATATACCTGCATTATGTCTAATACCCTTGGGACAGAACGAGGACATATTTACTTAAATGTCATTTCATCCCCCAATTGTGACTCTTCTCAGAATAGCATTGGACATGAGGATGATGGTTGGACCACAGTTGGCATTGTCATCATTGTTGTGGTCTGCTGTGTCGTGGGCACTTCTTTGATCTGGGTCATTGTTATTTACCATATGAGAAGGAAAAATGAAGACTACAGTATCACAAATACAGGTAAGTGGCACCCAGATGACACGTGGCATATTTTGAGGATTGTAGGATTTAGTAAAAAATAAAAAAGCTGAGTACTGTGATTGATTACTTGCTAAGAGATGTAAAGAACTTTTTCTGATGAGAATAACCTATCTGGGAAAAAATTTGTAAGAATTTGTATATACTATACATATTTCCCCTAAATTTAGCTCTTAAAATTGTATTACAGGTATGTTTTCCTTGTTCTTGTGGGGTTTTTGTTGTTTTGGTCTTTTGATTTTTTGAGACAGGTTTTCTTTGTGTATCCCTGGCTATCAGCACTTGTTCTCTAGACCAGGCTGGCCTTAAACTCAGAGATCTACTAGCCTCTGCCTCCAGAGTGTTGGGATTAAAGGTGTACACCACTGTGCCCAGTTTGTTCTTTTCTTTTGAGAGGATCTCAGTGTATGGCCCTGGCTAACCTGGAACTACAGATTGACCTTGAGTTTGCAGTGATCCTCTGCCTCCACCTCCTGTGTGCTGGCATGGCATTACAGGTATGGTGAACCATGCCTAGCTGATATATATATATATATTGCTCTTTCTATAGAGCCTAAGGTTCATTTCCACCATAGTTTGTTTTAAGGGAGAGTTGAACCCTTGTGTGTGACTAGGTCTTTTACCCCACTCACCACCCCAGGGTCTGCAAGAGAAGCGAGCCATGTAGAGAGATTGTTAAAGTGTAGCTATAGATAAGATTTTAATGTTTAGTTTTTTGTTTTTTGTTTTTCCTTTTGGTAACCGCTCACCCGCACCCTCCTGCTGGTAATTCTGGGAGTGAACCCACAGCCTGTACACATTAGGCAAACCAAGTCATACTTCTAAAATGAAACTCTTGAGAAGAACATTAGTTTAAAAAAATTATGCTAAGGGAAGTATGAAGAGCTATTGGGGTCCCAAGTCCATACCGTTTTCTAGGACAGTGTCAAAGTGGAACATATTTATAAAATTGCCTTCTGAATGTTGACTTCAACTGCCTGAGTTTGAGAGTTACAGATGTCTCTTTACAGAGGAGCTTAATTTGCCTGCAGACATTCCCAGCTATTTGTCTTCCCAAGGAACACTGTCTGAACCACAGGAAGGCTACAGCAACTCTGAGGCAGGCAGTCATCAGCAACTTATGCCTCCTGCCAACGGATACATACACAAAAGCACTGACGGTAGGCACTTTACTGTTCGTAGTTACACTTTCAGCCTGTTCTAGTGGGTTTATTGTTCATTGTATAGTTTTCCCATTAGACTGAGGCAATATTTTAAGGTAAAATACATAGAACATTTAACTTCATGCAAAACGGAATGAAAATTAACTATAAAGTCTTAACCAGAGGATGCCATCTTAAAAACGAAACACGTTACCCTTAAACAGGAATTGAAGGACACAGCCGAGGCTCCTGTATCTCTGTCATCACAAGAAGAGAATGTTTTAGAAACTCTTTTCAAGTGTTTCTTGCCCTTTTAAAGATGAGCATCCTTCAGATAGCATCCAAAGGACATTAGGTTCTTCTCCTGACAGGTAGATACTGAGTAATATATGACTCTCAGCCTATAATGGAGAACTTCAGAGGGCTGTCCTCTAGTAAAGTGACTAGAGCCTCCTCTTGCCCTTCCCTCCTCACTTCTGTAGAAAGTGACAGACCCATGAAGGTGGATTTGGCTAGGGATAATGTAAGCAGTTACTGTTGCTTGACTCATAAAAGTAACATGGGCTCTCATGCCATGCTTTCATTTGCTCAAGCCAAGCTGTATCTCAGAGCACAAGTTCAGGCCTGTCTTAAAGCCCATGGTTGGAGTTTAGTCTCTCCAGGCTAGACAGAGATTTAACATTAGAATTCAAGAGCATGGGCTCTGAAGCCAGAACGCCTAGGTGTACATTTCAGCTCTTCCTCCTGTCGTAACTCTCAGTAGTGGAGATGACAACTGTATCTTCTCCATGGGGATGTTGTAAGGAAAAAGTGAGTTAATTCGCATAAGGACCTTAAAATTTCACCTGGTTTATAAAGTAAGTGTGCAGTAAACGTTACAACTGTAGAAGAAAGTTGATTATGACAAAACGCTACCTTAACAAAAAAGCATATGGGTTCTTTCCCATCTTCTTAGGTGGCACTGGTACCCGAGTGATCTGTTCAGATTGTTATGACAATGCCAACATCTACTCGAGGACCCGAGAGTACTGTCCATACACCTATATTGCTGAGGAGGATGTTCTGGATCAGACTTTGTCCAGCCTCATGGTTCAGATGCCCAAAGAGACATTTTTATCGCATCCTCCCCAAGATGCTGCTACTCTGGAGAGTCTGATACCATCAACAGAGAGAGAGCTGTCTGCCTTTCCCACCAATCATGAGCGGATGACTGAGAAGCTTCCTTTCTCACAGATGAGCAGTGGTAATGGATGCTTTTGTTCCTTTTTGAACTTTTGATTTCATGTTCACCTGATCTGCCCTTCTGTTCTATCGGTAGCACACTCATTTCACAGGAAACAAACAAATTAGTATACTAGAATAATTGTCATTGTTACCTAGTGTCAACTAGATGTCTTTACTTACCTTCATTTAAATAATGGAGATATGAAGTGCTAAACATACAGCATGAAAAACCTAATATGTTTTGTTTGCTCTTCTGTCAGGCAAGCAATCTCAGCATCATATACCGAGTTTTCATCAGCAAAACAGAGCTCTTTCTGGACCAATCAGCTGTCACTTCCTCTCAGAGGAAGAACATGGGGAATGGGGCACAGGGCAGTAATTGCAGGGTTGTTGTGAGGAAGGCCGCTTGTTGGTTCCCCGCTGCTCAGCCCCAAAATAATCACACAGAAACTATATTATTTAAATCACTGCTTGGCCCATTAGCTCTAGCTTCTTATTAGTATGTAACTCTTACATACTAATATAACTCATTTCTAGTAATCTGTATATTGCCACGAGACTGGCTTACCCGTGTCTGCCCAGTAGGGCTACATGGCTTCTCTAACTCCTCCTCCTTTCTCCCAGCATTCAGTTTAATTTTTCCCGCCTAGCTAAGTTCTGCCCTGCTATAGGGTCAAAGCAGTTTCTTTATTCATTAATGATAATCACCGCATACAGAGGGGAATCCCACATCACAAGGTCACAGAGGAAGGTATAGTGTTGTTTCAGGAATGGTTCCAGCAGCAATAAATGATCTATCATGATACTGAATATGTGCTCTGTAAGAGACCAGTTCTAAAGATGCCTCGTATAGGCCAGAAAAGAGCACTGTCATTGAAGGTAGTCTCTTAGCTTTACATTCAGTGTCTTGAACGAACCAAAGCACAATACCTCTTTTAACCTGTGGGAAGTAACAAATGAGACTGCCTTGGATTGTCTGATCTTTGCCTAGGGTATCCTAATTAATTTGACACAGTATATGCTAGGATCCTTTAGCATTACCACAGAGCTTGTTAGACGTGCAGTTGTGTTCCCAGCTTAGACCTAGTGAATCTGAATCCAAATTTTAATAAGGTCCTAAGATTGTTTGTATGGTTTTTGTTTTTGTTTTTGGGGGGGTGTTTTTGCGTGTGGTGGTATCATGCTCAAATTCAACACTAATTCCTCTGCTTCAGCCTCCCAAGTGCTGAGGTAATAGGCAATAGGTGGGATTATGGGCATGAGCCACCTCATATGGCTTGTATTAAATTTTGGTGTGTGTGTGTGTGTGTGTGTGTGTGTGTGAGATCTGTATGCATTTATGTACACGCAGACACATGCTTGGGGAGACTAAAGGAGAATGTCTAGAGTCATCCTCCATTGCTTTTGAGCCTGTTTTTTGAGAGTCACTTTGTAAACTTGAAGGTTGCCATTTAAACTAGGCTGACTAGCCAGCAAAGTCCTGGGATCCTTTTGTCACTGCTCCTCAGTGCTGAAGTTATAGTCATACGTGACCACACCTGGCTTTTTATGAGTGCTGGAAATTTGAACTCAAGTCTTCTTTTACAGCAGGCCTTACCACTGAGCCGTTTCCTCAGCCCCAATATGCATATTAAATCTTGAGAGTTCCTGCCCTACCTTATGTGTTCTAGGTGAATTTTGCTTTCATTTGTAGATATTTGTTTCCAGAATGTTAGACTAGCTTTTTCCAAAATACGCCGTGTGTGTGTGTGTGTGTCAGTGTGTGTCAGTGTGTGTCAGTGTGTGTGTGTCAGTGTGTGTGTGTGTGTGTGTGTGTGTGTGTGACAGTGTGTCATTCTATCTCCATTTTTTCAGTACTTTGTACATCACCACACCTGGCTCAAGAAATGCACATTTTTGAAACCAAAGTACAGATAATCTGATTTACTATAGTTACTTTGGTTTACTATTTGTTTCTTATTGTTTGATTTTTATATACTAGAAGTTTTAAGAGAATGGTTATTTTTACAACTTGTTTTCCTTTGGCTTTTTGAGACAGAATTTAGCTAAGGAGCCCTGGCTGGCTTAGAATATGCAGTGTAGACCAGGCTAGTCTTAATTTTGTAGCAATCCTGCCTTTGCTTCCTGAGTGCTGGGGTTGGAGGGACACTACCATACCTAACCTCTAACTTTTATGTATTGGTGTTGTGTATGCTGGGGGAGTCAGTGTGCCTCAGAGGGCACAAGAAGGTCAGAAGACAGATTTGTGGAGTCAGTTCTCTCCTCCCTTTATGTGGGTTTTGAACTTAAGTCCCTTACTTCTGTGGTGAGCTTCTTTAACATCTGAGCCATACCATAGGCCCCACACTCAGCTTTTAAATTGTCTTAAAGAGGGACCAGAACAGTGTTTCTTAACCTTCCTAATGCTGCGACCCTTTAATTCAGTTTCTCGTGTTGTGGTGACCCCAACCATAAAATTATTATGTTCCTACTTCATAGTGTAATTTTGCTAATGTTATGAATCAAATTTAAATATCTGATATGCAGGATTTCTGACATGTGACCCCCAAAGGGTTTCAACCCACAGGCTGAGAACCGCTGAGCTAGACATCACAGATGAGGTTCCAGGCCTTTCTGAAATCTGGACTTTTACTCTGCAGTAAAATGACACACTGATAACTCACTGATAGCTAGCATGTTTTCATCCCAGTCTGATAAATATAGCTATTTATTGATAAATAAAACGATATTTATTATAACCTGATAAGAAAATGCCTTACAGGCTTGCCTACAGCTCCACATTAGGGAGGTATTTTCTTAATTGAGATTCCCTCCAATGACTTCATCCTGTGTCAAGTTGACATGAAACTAGCCAACACAATTTTTAAAGCAGAAAAGCTACTAAATTAGCAGGTGAAGAAAAGAAGCATGATATTAGAAACTAACTTTTTAGTTCTGTTGAATATAAAGGTGTGGTAGTTCGTAGTTCCAATTTTTATTTTGTTGTTTTAATGTTGGCATTGTGATCTCAGTGTCCTTATCAAGGATGCTGGGCATCTTTACTTCTTTTGAGGATTAGGTTAAAAGGGTATCAGGGGGCTGGGGATAAAGAGCTTAGGGATAAAGAGCATTTGTTGCTCTTACAGAGAACCTGGGTTCGATTCCCAGCTCTGACATGGCAGCTCACAACTGTCTGTAACTTCAGTTCCAGGAGATCCAGTTCCCTTTTCTGGCTTCTTTGGGTACCAGACACACATGTGATACACAGTCATACATGCAGGCAAAACACCCATACACATTTTAAAAAAAGGATACCAAGAAATTAATTTTGAAAGTCCTGCTGTCTCTGATGATATTTCTTGTCTCTTCTCAGAAATATTTCAGCGGCCTCTGTGGAACATGAACAGAGAACCAGGCCTGCTTCCCTTTTGCCAACAGCCTGTCCTTGAGTCACCGCAGCTTCCTCGACATGAGGGCCTGGCAGAGAAGGATCCAAACTGCTCTTCACCTGTGTCCTGCCACAGGTTACATGACCACACTTTTGATTTCAGCAGGACTCGGAACATTCAAGATGGTAGTGAGGGCACATGAAGCCCATCTACGAGGAAGTCTGAGCAGAGACTCAAGTTGGTTCATTTACTACCTCAGAGTTGAGAAGAACCCCAAAGTCAGCGTTTGCATTACTCTTTGCTTCGAATTATATCTGGCCACACCAAAGTAACCTGATGTTTGGCCTTACACCTGGTGAAGAAAAGGTAGTGGCTGGCAGAAATATACTACAGAAATGTGTACCATGCTGAGAGTACACAGCCCCTGCAGAAGACGATATGGACAAGTGTCCCTCCAGTGACATGCCTAGGTTTGTGCACTGCCTGTCATGAAGGCTTGCCCCAGTCCTCAGAATGGTCGTGAGAAGGCATTACTGCTTTGACATTTTACTTTGCCTTCCAAGCAAGGAGCAGAGATAACTTCTGAGCTCTCCTCAGTCTGACTGAGACTCGAGAATGGAGGCCGAGACTTTGATATTCAAGGTCTTTGGCTAGATTCCAAGTTCCACCAACTGATACCAGAGCAAAGGCTTTTGTATTCTTCTGGAGTTTTTTTCTTTTCTTTTTGTGTGTGTGTGTGTGTGTGTTGTATGTTTGTTTTGTCCCTATAACCAGGGATATCGTTGTAAATATATGTGCATTTATAAATAATTTTTCTACTCATTGACCTTGTGTGTTGGCTACAGTGTAAATATTTTTGACATGCCCAAATTATATATAATGTCTATCTGGTTACTGTATGGGCAGCAACTTCTCAAGATCATAGACTTTGCATAACTTAGTTTAGTGAGGTCTACAAACTCTGTTTAAAGCTCTAAGACTATTTGTCACAAAGCTTATGTAGAGGGACAGGGTATTTTGTGATTGTGTGCTCACAAACTCGAGCTTGGCGTAATTAACTGCTTGCTTCATGAATGCAGGTCCGCGCATCCGATCACTCGCCATCTGTTTACAAGTGCCAGGTGATAATCTTGTTCTCGTAGCATAAATGTCTTGTTCTTCCAGAGCCGGGCAGCCTTGCCACAGCCTTGTGAGCATAGAAGATGGCTTCTTTGGGGATTGTCTTCTTTCAGCAAAGTGCTTTGATGACAAGGAAACCAAAGATTGTTCTTTTTTTTATGTTTACTTTGTTTTTAATCTCCTCCACGAATGTAGCGTATTAAGAAGGGAAGTGTGCTCTCGGGAACCAAAAAACTTTATATAAACAACGAATGTCAACACTAATGCTAAAGAAATGTCATGTGCTTTCAGTCTGTGTGTAATACCAGCTTCCTGCTAGATAGCTCTCGACTTTTAGGTGTTTATAAGTAACTGTATATTTCTAGAATTCCAAACTCACAGTTTTTTAGCTTTTTGTCAGAAAGTTAAGATGAATTTCTGACTTTTTCCATGCTTGTTTTAATCCTAAATATTTCTTCTTGAGATAGCAGCACTGTTAGCTTTTTAAATTTTCCTTTTCTACTTAAATCATGTTTTCTTCATTTTCATTTTGAACCTTTAAAATATTATTATTGTCTTTCATCCCTTTGGACCATACGCTTTCTTCCTTTTGGACTGTGTTCCAGTTTTATAGTGGTCTGACTAGAAATTAAGAGCCGGGCCCCTTCCTGGTGCTGCTCTGGCTAGCCACATCTGACTCTTACTGTGGAAAGAGGCTGTTTACTAGCTGCTCTAAGCCGTTCTCCAGGAACCAGAGAGGATTGTGCTACTTCAGTAAAGAGCCACCTTTGTCAACTGTTAGCTAGATCAAGAGTCATGCTGCTTGCTCTGACTTTAGCTGTATTTATTTCCCCAAAACAGGACTAATGGTCTAAGAAATGCTCAGGGGAGGGAACAATCTCTGCTTTTAAACAGTGTAAGTAAACAAAGACTCAACGTCTGAATTGAAAGCTGCCTTTTGTCTCTGGAGCAGCAGTGCTCCAGCACGTGGGCTCAGAGTGGAGGTGCTGCCGCTTGTTCTGTGGTCAGAGTTCAATGTGCTGTCAGGGTAGAAAACAGGCCCTGACCCAGTCCTCTAGAAATACTTTATCCAGGACGTCACCTCCAAGCTCCAGCGGTGACCTTTCTGCTGGGGTGTCAGGCTGGTCTCAAAAGGGTTGTGAAATGTTGGACTTCCCTCCCAGATGTCCCTGGCTTGTTACATAACTTATTAGGAATCCATCTACAGATGGGAAGAGCCTGCCTCTGCTTTTAAAATAACAATAGCTTCTTACATTAGAGAAAGGAATTCCTGAAAAAACTTGCTCATGTTTGACCAAGCAGTGTCTACCCTCCAATAGTGATAAAATTGGCATCTCCTCAGCGCTTCTTCCAGGCTGGGTGGGTCCACTTAGGACTAAGTTAATCAGGGACATTGCAGAGCCAGGCAGACTGAAATGCTGAGAGAAGTGGTCCATCCCCCCCAGCCAGCTCCTACTGCATTTCAGTGGGACTACACAAGCTCTCTGAATTTGTTTGTGCCCCTCATGGGCTGATAAGTCTATCTATAGAAAGTAGCCTTTTTCTTGAATGCAAAGCCTTACAGTAGGGGATCTATACTCAGCAGCTGATGGGTTTCTGCTGGTCGTACCTTTATCTGCAGGCTGCTGTCCAAATAGGAAGTACGTGAAATCCAGCCCTGTGAACAGCTGTCTGTAAGACCCCACCTCAGAAGCTTTGCCCAGGCAGTTTTTGGTGAGGTGACTTTCACTCAGCAGGCTGTACGTTGCCCAGTGAGGGGTTGTAAAGGACTAAGCAGTTTCGGCACTGTCAGCCATTCTGTGAAAAGGGGGACACGAGAGAAGTGTTTATGTACATGTTGTAGGGAGGTGTAAAGCACACCTCTTAGTCTAATAAGTACACTTCTCTGCTGATGGGAATAACCTGCCTTTGTGGGGAGGTGTGTGCAGTCCGCCCATGGAGTGGAACAGGGGCAAGGTCACTGTAACGTCTGCCATGTTATCATGAGCTTGGGAGTTTGTCCTTTGATCTTTATGTTTGGTTTAGTGCACTTAAGGATTTTTTTTTTTAAACAAGCCATTTGGGACTTTTGTTAACAAAGGAATCTGATCTGTGTTCCCAGCTAAAAGCATGAAATTGTGGCATTATTTTCTCTGAAGAAAAACCCTATACTTTTGACACAAGGGCCATTACTCTAACAAAAAATTTAAGTCTGTGTTGTAGTATAGCTCTTTACTCTGATTTTTTAAAAAAAAATTACAATTTTTTTAGCCCCCCTGGCTTTGAACTCTCAATCTCCTGCCTCACCCTCCCAAATGTGGCAACTATAGTTTGTCTGTCTTGATTAATTTTTGTTTTTGCCTATGGAGCCCAACTGGAGTGGAGTTGGTATTGCAGTGTTCAGTTTTAGGATGTTTTACCCAAGTGGGTGAAGATAGCCTTTTCTCATTGGCGTGCTGCAGAGATAAGGAGTGGCAGGTAAATGTGGCTATTTTCCCCGGTGCTGGGCATTGAGCCTACAACTCTGTGAATGCCAGGTGCATGTTCTCCCACTAAGCTCAGACCCCCATATCTGTTCTCTTTTTATGTGAGACTTGGTCTGTCTTTGGGCTTTTTCTTTTTTTCCTTTTGGCAGTCCTGGGGATTGATCTATAGCCTCCTGCATACCAGGCAAGTGGTCTACCTCCGAGCTGCAGTCTCAGCTGAAATGTTGTTTTGCTACAGATTAATGAGTGGTTATAAAAATGATGGGACCGGAAATAGCTGAGCTGAGGGTTTTTTTTTTTTGTTTGGTGCTCTCTGCCAGTCCAGTGTGGAGGTGTGCTGCACCTCCCTTTCCACTTTAAACTTTTTGTTTGGAACATGATCTAAAGATATAGCACTTAGCCTAGATTTTCTTTTTCTTGTTCGTTTTTGAACATTAGTTTATTGGCAGAAGTACCAAGCTTCTGAATTAGGGATGTATTAGAAACTGCACTTAGAACATCTGAAAACCCGAGACCCGTAGGCTTTGTGAGAAGGTGGGAGGGAAGGAGAGGTTGGTGTGTGGTGTCCTGGGAACCAAACCCAGGTGAGCACTCTCGCAGCCCGTGTGCTTTAAGTTATTATTTGGGTCCCTTCCTTCTGGGTTGCACATTGTTTCTTCGCAGCGCTGGTAACGACCAAGTGGTGGAGTGAGGGTGCAGAGAGGCTTGACTTGTCTGCGCCTGTTGTGGACGTGCAGTGAGTCTTTAGCAACTGTAACTGTTTCCAAAGAGAAACTGATCTTCATACTTCAAGTGTCCTGGCTGCTGGAGATGGCCTCTTCGCCCACGAGTGACTTCTACTCCCTGCTGTCTTCTATTCTCTTTTCCCGTTAGAGGCTGCCATCTGAGCAGCCCTCCTGTAAGGCACCTCTAAAGAGATACAAGGCACGTTGTTCAGTGTGGCTGTTTCCTGGTATCGATTATATTTTCTCACATAAGAATGTATATTTTATAGAGCATGTGTTTGTCCTGTCTACTGTAATGTCAATAAAGCTAAACCGTGAATTGTCTTGCCTAAAGTATAGGAATGAAGAGTGCTTTGTTTGGGCCCTTTTGAGGGGAGTTATTTGGTCAAAAGTGAGGCCCCTTGGCACCCCTATATCCAAGGACTCTAGGATGTTTGGTCAAAAGAGATCCCAGCCCTCTGATACCCCTATATCCAAGGAGCCTGGGATGATTGGAAGCGTCACCCCAGCCCCTGGCATCCATCCTAAGGCCCCTCCCCTGGGAGTTGCCTTGGTCTGGACTCACCTCCCGGAAAGCCGACCAAGCATTGATCCCTCCCCAGGGAAGGTCAGGACTACTCCCACAGGCTATTTAGGCTGCCACCCAGAAAAGGAACACGTGGTCTCCCCTGCTCTCTCCCTCGCCATGCTTTTCCCAGCCACCAGGGAGCGCTGCATTAAACGTGGGCGTCTTTTATTCAGTCTAATTTGGTCTGATTGGAATTATTTGCATCGGCAGAGAGG